>APFE030568432.1:54658-66165 GCA_000404065.3 Pinus taeda
TTTTATGCAAAACCCCCGTGAAAGTCATTGGAAAGTAGCTAAAAGAATACTTCGTTATGTTCGAGGTACAATACAGTTTGGGATTCATTACAGTGCCAAAGCAGGTCCTCTATTAGTTGGTTTCACTGATTCTGATTGGGCTGGTGACCCTGATGATCGGAAGTCTACTGCCGGTTATGTCTTCACTCTTGGTTCAGGACCTATTACATGGGCTTGTAAGAAACAGGCCGCCATTTCTCTTTCGTCAGCAGAAGCAGAGTATCGTGGTGCCGTGGGAGCTAGTAAGGAAGCCTTGTGGCTTCGTCAGATCCTATCAGAATTGGGCTTTGAGCAGCAGCATCCGACTACACTTTGGTGTGATAATCAAAGTGCCCTTCAGCTTTGCAAAGATCCAGTTCAGCATCAGCGCAGCAAACACATTGAACTTCACATGCACTTCATCAGAAAGCTCATTCATGACCATGTTCTTGAAGTGCAATATTGTTCAACAGATGATCAGGTTGCAGACATCTTCACAAAGGCTCTCACAGAGGCGAAGTTCACTAAACTTCGATATATGCTTGGAGTTCAGGAAGTTGTCACTAAGGGGGGATAGGCTCTAGTGCCTCCTTCCTTCTCCTATTGTGTCATATTTGTAAATCCTTCAATCCTATCCCAAGTTGTTCTTAAGGGGGGATGTTAGGATATTCCGACACATAGGAATAGTTAAGTTCAACTTGGTCTAGTATAGAGTTAGGTATAGAGTTAGGTAAAGTGTGTTTCTTTACCGTTGTACATTTTGTAACTTACAATCCGACGGTCACGATATGTAGTGATCCGACGGTTCATTCTCTCCTCGGTATTACCGACACTTGATCCGTGGCTTGACACCCGATTGGTCCATGAATTCTATTTAAAGCGCATGGAGGGTCATTTGTAGGTTAACCGTGCATGAGAGAAGCTTATGTAAATTTTCATTCTTTTATTAATAAATTGCCTGTAGTAGCCACGTTGGCACAGGGCGTGGACTGTTTCCCTCTCTGAGGGTTTTAACCACGTCAAAATACTGGTGTATTGATCTGTGATCTGTTTGTGAGCGGTGTCCTTTTGGTGTTCTGTCTGAGGAACTTACCCTGTAAATTCTTACAAAGTATCCTGAAAGGTCCATACCTTATTGGCTTTAGATTATTACCTTCACCTTGCATTGTCTTTGCTGATATACAGCCAAACTTCATCACCAACTTGGAAACTATGCTCCATCCTATGTTTGTCATGCCTTGCCTTGTACTTGGCTTGGCTCTTTTCCAGATGCTCCTGTACTACCTAGTGAATCTCTTGGATTTGTTCAATGAACATGGTTTCCTTGTCCACATCATTGTGTCCATCAACTGGTATGTCTTTACGAAAGACAAAATCCAAGGGAGACCTTGGTGTGAAACCAAAATAGGTCTCAAAAGGAGATCTCTGTGTAGACGAATGTTTAGCTCGGTTGTAAGCATGTTGCACATAACATAAATGTTCATCCCAAAGTTTGGGATGCTTGTTGCAATAGCCTTTGAGCAACTGGATCATTGTCCTATTGACCACTTCAGTTTAGCCGTCTGTTTGCAGATGAAAAGTTGTTCTCTTCTTCAGCCTGGTGATCATCAATTCCCACAAATTTGACCAAAATTTCCCAACAAATCGGGTATCGCGATAAGATATTATGGAAGTGGGTAATCCAAAATTGACCCATACATGCTAGAAGAACAACTTTATAGTTTGTTCAAGTGTAATCTATTTGTTACAAGGTATTAAAATACACATTTTGCTTAACCTATACACAATAACGTATAAATAGTCATGACCTTTCCTAGATTTAGACAGTCCTCCAACAAAGTCCATGGAAACACTTTCCCAAGGATGAGAAGGAATTGGTAGTGGAGTGTACATGCCTAGTTTTCTATTGTTGCGCTTGCTTTTAGCACACATGGTACACCCTCTTACATGTCTAGAAACTGTCTCATTCAATTTTTGGCCAATAACAAAATCTTTGTAGCTGTGTAACGGTTTTACTTACACCAAAGTGACTTGATATTAGAGAAGTGTGTGCTTCTCAAATTATCTTTACTCTTTCAGTTTGTGGAATGAATAGCTTCCCAAAATGATACAAGATTTGGTCCTTAATATGATAATCCAATTCTTCTACCCATTTTCCTTGACTTAAAGTTGCATATACATCTTTAAAATCTATATCTTGAGCATATTGTTCAATGTAGCTCTCATGCAATACTGAATTATGATGAAGTATAGTATATGCATTTATAATTGGTCTATACAACATATCTTCAACTTTATTTTGTATGCCCTTTTTATATCTGATGACTAAATGAAACTGTTGTAGAAAACCCATCCATCTATAGTGTCTTGATTTCTGCAACTTAGTTTGGGAGTGCAGATGTTGAAGTGGTATGATTAGTATGTATAACTGTCTCTTTTCCCATTAAGTTATGTTTCCACTTTTTCAAACTCTGCACTAATGCATACAATTCTTTATCATATGTGGGATAGTTAACTACTGCAGAATTAAATGTCTCTGAATGATTACATATGGGTTTACCATGCTGCATCAACACTGCTCCCATGGCATAGTCACTGTCATATGTTTCAATCTCAAATGGTCTTTGAAGATCAGGCAGTGATAGTATTGGTGTTGTACTAATATTTGCTTTCAAGGTTTTGACGACTTTCCGCTATTTGCCTCCCCACTGAAACACCTTGTTCAATCATGTTAAAGCATGTAAGGGAGCTAGAATTAAGGAAAAGTTAGAAATAAACTTTCTCCAATACTGTGCTGCTCCTAAGAAGCTTCTAACTTCTGTAGAAGATTTAGGTTTAGGCTAGTTTACAATGACTGCAACCTTAGAGGAATCTATCTTCAATTCACCACCCTCTACTATATGTCCCAAATAATTCAAAGATGTTTTACCAAATTCACATTTTGAGAGTTTAACATAAATATTTTCTCTTTTCAAAACATCTAGAGTTTGCTTAACATGCTTTAAATGTTCTTCCCACGTTTTGTTAAATATAAGAATGTCATCTAGATATACAATAACAAAATCATCAATAAAAGGTCGGAGTACATCATTCATTATTCTCATGAAATTAGCAAGAGAATTAGTTAAGCCAAAAGGCATAACAAACCACTCATACAATCACTGCTTTGTTTTCAAAGCAATCTTCCATAAATCTTGCTCTGTAACTCTAACTTGATGATAGCCACTATGCAAGTCTAACTTGGAAAAATAAACAACTTCTTTCAACTGATCTAATAGATCATCTATGCAAGCAAGGGGATAATGATGTTTTATTGTTATCTTATTCAGGGCTTGGTAATCAATGCACATTCTCCACAAGCCATCTTTCTTTCTGACCAGAACAATTGGAGATCTGCATGGTGATGTGCTAGGTCTGATGAACCCCTTCTCAAGCAAATCTTGTACCTTCTTCTTGATTTGCGCATTCTCTAAAGCGAGCAACATGTACATTCTGATGTTAGGCAATGGATCATCTTGCTGCAAATTAATATCATACACTATTTTCTTTTTGGGCGGTAGACCTTTAGGTTCTTGAAACAATATATCATATTCTGAAACAACTTTTTCTAAATCAGCTTGTTGTTTAGCATCACAGCTCTCAAATACATTGGTTTTATCAGGTTTCTCTTCTTTTACAACCATTAGTAAAAATTGTTAGAATTAATTTACAATTCGTTTCATCTGCCCTGAGCTTATGAGAGTATAATTATTCTTGAGCTTATGAGCTCTTACAATATATTCAATTCCATCTTTAATGAGTAGATACTTGTTCTCAGCTCTATAGAAAATAGCTTTTCTATCATACAAGTAAGGACTTCCTAAAACAATTCCACCTATATCCACAAGAACTATATATAACTCAACCTCATCCACAAATGCTAACCCAAAATAAAACTTAAGTTTACATTGTCTAGTCACTTGTAGCTTTGCTTTATCACATAACCAACTTAATGGATATGGTTTCTTGTGAGGTGTGGTTAGTAATCCTGACTTCTTTACAATTTCTTCAGAAATTAAATTTACTTGTGAGTCACTATCAAACAAATTATCAATCTTTTGATGATTGGAAATAACTCGAATATGAAAAATCTCATGTCTTTTTCTCTCATTTTCTTCATTATCAATAGATTGTGTAGAATTACTAGTAGATGCTTTAGAATCTTTACCTTTTATACTTGTGGCTGCGATTTTTGCTTCATCTCCTAAGTCTGACCCCAAATCCTTTTGAATAGTTGTAGCAGTCTTCTTCTTCTTTCCCTCGAACTTCTTAGGTTTCAGCTCTGGATGTAGAATCCAGCAGTGTTCATCATCATCCCCATCCTTCTTATAGTGAGTGCATGAAGACTTGCTTTTCTGTATAGTGTTTGTCTTCCTCTCTTTCCATTTCTATTTTCTTTCCTCCTTATTTTTGTTTGCAGTTGGTTTGGATGATCCCTTGACTTCTCGGTTCCCATTCTTACCTCTAGCTTCAAGATGCGTAGCTTGAACGGATACCTCATCTATGCTAGTGGGAGTAAACATGAGGATAGTGTGTCTCATGTAGCTGGGTAGACCACCTATATACTTCAACAGAGTCTTAGGTGAATCTAAAGAAATTCCTAGAATCAAATCTCTTTTCCTAAATTCTTGGGTGTAACCTTGTACACTTTGCCCTTTTAGTTGTCGAAGAGTTTTCCAGCTCACCATGGCTTGCTGCATGTAGGTTAGTGGGTAGAATTGCTTTTTAATTGCAGAAACAAATTCACTCCATACAGAAAGAATCTTACCATGTTTCCTCATGTCAGCTTGTGTCCTACCTTCCCACCATACCAAGCCAGTGCCTCCAAGGTGTAGGCTGGCCAACTGAATCCTACTCTTGTTTGAGTCAATGCTTTGCACTATGCAATAAACATCAATCTGTCTACTCCAATTATCCAGCTTCTCTGCATTCAACTCTCCATCATATATTGGTAAATCAAATTTAATATCTAATTTAATCAAAGATGTCTTCTTTTTATTTTCAGGGCTATTAGGAGGCGTGAGAAATTTTACTTCTTTCCCTTTTCCTTTAGAGTGGTCGTGGAGAGATTATTCTATTCCTTTGTCTTATTTGGTGTTTGATAATATTCATCTCTATTTTTCTTAAATTACCCATTCATTTCCTCCAGCATGGATCTCATCGTCATAAAAATATTCATGAACTGGGGGCCTGATTCCAAGGGATTTTATTTTGACATTTTCCTCTTAGAATAGACTCTTCCAATTTTCGGGTTAGTTTCAGCCAACTCTCCTTCTCCTAATTTAAGCTTTTATCTAGTTAGTATTCAAAAACAAGATCCAACACAAGCTTGTCTAACCTTAGAACCTAGAGCTCTGATACTACCTAATCTGGAATTTATCCAGGACAAAGAATTAAAGGTATTACAGACTCATGTGCATGAATGTTCCTATGTTACTTTATGCAAGGGATCGATAAGATTATGAAATACATAGACAGTTAGGCAATTAGAGAAAACATAACAGTCAAACATGTAAACAAAACAAGTTTAATAAGGAGTTCACCCTATGCTCATTGGCTACGTCTCCTGGTCCAGCCTTTTAGTGGTGGCCTCTCTATTATGTTTTCAAAGCAAGGTTTTTACAATAGTGAGCTCAATTCGAGACTCACT
This sequence comes from Pinus taeda, assembly GCA_000404065.3. Classification (NCBI taxonomy): domain Eukaryota; kingdom Viridiplantae; phylum Streptophyta; class Pinopsida; order Pinales; family Pinaceae; genus Pinus; species Pinus taeda. The sequence goes on from APFE030568432.1 coordinate 60,366, forward strand.
AAATAGAATTCAGTCAATAGGAACGTAGTGCATAGACTCTCCTTACTGAAACTCGACCTTTTAAGGTCACATTAGTATGACAGGCCTATGCCAAGGAGTTTGCTTGAACCTCTCAAGCCTTCAATGGAGTATACACTCTCTAACTCTCTCTGGCTCTATTTGGATCAATGTTGCCTTTAGGTGAGCTTGGCTTCTACTCTCTATTCTTTGCTATTAGCTTCTTACGTCTAGCTAACTCTTGTCTGCCTCTCTGTCTGTTTTTTTGCTTCTGTCAGGTCACAGATTTAAAGCTAGTCTATTCTTTTGACTATTTGTTTCCACTTCCCAGCCTTCTGGTTTCCTTACCTCTATCCGTTCAAGTTCCTCTGCTCTGCGTCATCGTCACTGGGTAACGCCTCGCAGGGAGGTGGCCACTTGTGTCCCAATGAACTGGGTGTTAGATTCCTTGAATCATTTTTGAATGGTCGTTAATTCCATTTGCTTCAAGATCGACTGTGAATAATGAATAATTTGCCAACTCATCATCCACGTCTGACTTCAAATCTCCTGTCATCTTGCTTTTTGACCTGTCAAATTAGTTAGCCATCGGGACGTATCTTCGCCATTGATACGGGCCTCCAACATCCTACGATTGTCCTTCATATCGGACGGACAATTTGCATGATGTTTACCTGTCCGATGCGGACGGTTTTCTCTCTCATCCACCGGACGTGTGTCACTCAATGTGTGGCATCGGGCGGGACTCAGTCAAAACTGCTTATTGCCTCGAGGCCTCTTGATATCCTACGAGTTTGTGGAATCCCATGCTACGAAACTGAATGCATTGCTTTTCTGAATTTTATAGCGATTTCGAGTCCAGGTGCTTCAGGGATTTCCTTCACTGAGGGGGACTCCCTGTGATCACATATCAGAAACCACCCCCGTTTCTTGATTTGGCCTCCGGTTTTGCCAGTTTGTGATAGTGCGCACTACCATGGGCCAATAGTCTACGTGCTCAACCAAGGGTCCTCGTTGCTCCACTCTAGCCACAATTGCAAATATTACGAGGATTCCTTCTAATAAATTTCATTTTTCTAGGACTTGAATCTTTTAGCATAATTTGAAACAACCTTGAAAACTTAGAGAGTGTTTTAGGATACAATTCAGATTAGTATCTCATTAACATGAAAGCATGGACCCACTACTAGTGAGCTTATTTAGTGCTTTGGTGGGTTCGAACACACTACCCACACATATGCGTTTTCAACTCTCTCTTTCCACCCTTTTGATTAAAATATTTGGAAAATTTCTTTCAGTAATTGGGTGAGGAGAGCAGGGTGGTACATGATGCTTTTTTCTTAAGGAAATAAATACAATACTAGTTGATATTGACTCCACTAGTTTTTTGTTCATCTACCCAAGTATAGGATTTTATATGTGGACGAGTATGGGAGGGATTAAAATAAAATAATGGAGACAACTCATTCGTTTATAAAGAGAATCCTATACCATATGAATAAAATCCTATTTTTCCCCATGGTTGATGGTTACACTACAAGGAAAAAGGTCATTGGTGAGGGTAATTCATGTGACAGACCTTTAATGTTTGTCACTAATGTCGCATATGGAGAGGGTATTTAAAAAAGCATTGTTGTAAGTGTATTTAGTGATGGTCCTTTAAGGTTTGTCACCAAAGCAATTTTCAATGACACTTTTGGTGAAGGTCATTAAAGGCACGTCACTAGCTCTCTCTTTGGTGACACTTTTGGTGAGGGTCATTAAAGGCACGTCACTAGCTCTCTCTTTGGTGACACTTTTGGTGAGGGTCGTTAAAGGCCCATCACTAATTCTCTCTTTGGTGACACTTCTAGTGACAATATTTTATTGACCTTCACCAATGCTCTTTTTGGTTCCTTTTGGTGATGGTCAAAGAATGTTCATCATCATTAATCATTCCAATGATTTTTTTATGATGCTTCATGCCTATGATGAACCTTTAAGGCATATCACCAATATCGCATATGGTGGCGGTCTTTATAAAAACGTTGTTGTAAGTGTATATAGCGATGGTCCTTTAAGGTTTTTCATCAAAGCCATTTTCAATGGCACTTTTGGTGAGGTTTGTTAAAGGCTTATCACTAATTATGTCTTTGGTGACACTTTTGGTGAGGGTTATTAAAGGCCCATCACTAATTCTCTCTTTGGTGACACTTCTAGTGACAATATTTTATTGACCCGCACCAATGCTATTTTTGGTTACTTTTGGTGACGGTCAAAAAATGTTCACCATCATTGATCATTCCAATGAGTTTTTGATGACGCTATGTACCTGTTCCTTTATTTTTTGTCAAAAGATAATGATTTAAGAGCATTTTTGTGGAGTCTTTTTCATTATGTGTCCAAGGTCATAGTGGTTATAGTCAGCCAATTTGTTAAGAAGTAATTAGTGTGTATCATTTCCCTCAAGTCATAAGAATATAGTTTTCCTATGAGTCAACGCATGAACTAGGAAAAATAGTGCTATGCAAAGTGGGCAATAAAAATAACACCATAAAATTAAATCAAACCATCAGACCACAAAATCTTTTGGCATGTGTTAGCATGCCTTTTCATTCCTTGGGAAACCCTGGCACTCCTTAGCTATCATGCCCTCACAACTACACTTACATTTTTTGCAACGTGGGAACCCAACAAAATCCTACCTCAACTATAACAACAACTTGACTGAGTTACAATTACTACAACTAGACTATGCCTTGTTCACCTAAGAACTTCCTATAACTGATCTTAGGATACTCATGTATAATTTCAACCTATATAACTTAACAAGTTACGAATATAGGCCCACATCCAACTATGGTCGTAAAATTAAACAACTATGCAACAAATTTTACATCTTGACATGCCATAACATCTGGCACACTTAGTAATCCCTTGACACTATGTATAACATGTTACCATCCCCTGCATTTCTTGGCATGCTTTGGCACTCCCTAACACTCCGTGACACATAGCACACCTCATAATTTGTAGATAACACTCTATATCACACTCTTATTCATTCATTTCCATGCATTTGAAACTATTGTTCCCTTGTGTTTCCCTAGAAATTGGCCCTAACACTCCCTAACATGTGTTGGCGCCACTCTGATCCAAATTGGATCCATGAAAAATAGCAAAGTGCTATGACTGTATAATATTAGACATACTTCAAAAATTTATGAACAAAGAGCTATCAAGAAGACCTCTGGACAGTGGCAGTTTGTAGCCAGCAAGGAATGACGAGGACCTCAGCCAAAGTGCGCTGACTGAGGCCCATGGAGACCGAACAGGATGCAAAATGGTAGTTAGGAAGTCCGGATCAGAAAACAGAGGTCGTTTCTGATTAGCACTTAGCACTAATCGCACATTGTTGGGCAAAATCGCTCGAGAAGGAAAGACCACAAGCACTCGGTCGCATGGGAAGCCGGGAGACCGTAGGGAAAGAACTAAAGCAAAAGGCGGGTCCTGCACTCCAAAACTGGTGGAATATCGGAGACACATTGGGCAGTAAGAAGATTTGGAAGAAAATGAGTGATTCCATACATTTCACGATGCATGTCCGGAGGATGAGAGAGAAAACTTCCTCTCATCCCAGGCTAATGGTTGAGAAAGTCAACCAAGCGATAAGAGAGAACATCGTAGAATTTGGAGGCTCCAGATCTGACGACGGAGATTGCATCCGATGGGAAACCAGATTTGATGGGAGAATTAAGCTGTGACATATAAGGTCTGAAGTCCAATTTCACTGCTGAGTTGGCGGATGAATCATTACGCAGCTTAATCAAAATACCGAACTGTCGAGGAAAAGGTGGCGTAGTTCATGAGATGAAAAGTGGTCACTTCCATGTGGGATGTTGGTGATGACACAGAGGCAGGGAACTCAAAATGAACAACAGCAGGTGATCTGAAGGGGCAGAAGAGGAAGCGAACAGTCAAGAACAGGTTGGCTTTAAGCCATGAACAGACAGAAAACAGAACAGGAAGAATTAGAGAAGAGAACAGTGGAAAAAAGGAAGACAGAGACAGTAAAGGAAGAGGCAGAAAAGAAACAGAGAGTTGAGCTGACCTACAGTGTAAGACAACATCAAGAAAACAGAAGGCTTGAGAGGTTCAAGTGATCCCTGTGAGGACATCTGTCAAGAATTGAGCACCACATTGGACTCATCCCAGTAAGACCAAAGAGGTCGAGACTTCGTAAGGAAAGAGTCTGTGCACTCTAGTGGCTTGGGGAATCCAAGAACCACCCTACCAAGCATTGTTTGTTTCAGGAGACTCAAGTTGAGCTCCGCATTGTAAAGCTCTGCGTTAAACACACAATAAAAAAAGGCAGCCACTAAAAGCTAGACCGGAGACGTAACCCTGGAGAATAGGGTGAAATCGCTATTAATGTGTTGTGTTCTTGTATTTGCATACTGTGTTTCCCTTACTGTTTTCCATTTTCCAATGTCTGTGTATTTTGCAATCTGATTGATCTATTGCCTAAAATAACATAGACACATACCAACACATGAGTCTGTAATACCTTCATTCATTAATTATTTAATTGAGATCACTCATAAGTGATTTTTAGATCAAGTGGTATCAGAGCTCTAGGCTGTTAAGGTTAGAGAAGCTTGTGTTGGATTTAGTTGTTGAATGCTAAGTAGATCAGATCTCAAATTAGGAGAAGGAGAGTTGGTCGAAACTAATCTTGAAATTGGGAGAGTCTATCCTCGGAAGAAAATGTTAGAGGAAGGTTCTATGGGGCCAGTGTTGGGTATACGACCAAAGTCCCACATTGACTAGAAGTGGGGAGGATCATGGGTATATAAGGATGAATAAATATCTCCATTGGTATGAGGCATTTTGCGGGTAGAGCCCAAAAACAAATCCATGAGGGCTTAGGCCCAAAGTGGACAATATCATACCATTGTGGAGATATATGGTGTCTAGAGTACTTACAAGTGGTATCAGAGACGAAGGTCTATTTGGTTGATAAACTCGCAGGAAACAAGGGTTCCTTCTTCGAGTGGGAGCAATGGCGGAAGATGGTAAGTTTAGTGTCGAGAAATTTAATGGCCAAAACTTCTCATTGTGGAAGATGTAGATGGAAGATTATCTATATCAGAAAGATCTATACCTACCATTGGGCGGAAAAGCAAAGAAGCCGACGGATATGGAAGATGAAGAATGGAACCTTCTCGATAGAAAGGCACTCGGAACAATACAGTTGTGCCTTGCAGCGTCGGTCCCCTTCAACATTTAGAAGGAAACAACGACATAGGGTTTGATTAAGGTGTTGGAGAAACTATATGAAAAACCCTCGGCCTCAAACAAGGTATTTCTTATGAAACGATTATTTAAAATGAAGATGTCGGAAGGTGGATCTATGCATATCATTTAAATGATTTTAATACTGTTACAAGTCAGTTATGTTCTGTAGGGGTAAACTTTGATGATGAAGTTAGAGCTCTATTATTCTTGTGCTCATTGCCAAAAGGTTGGAATGGTTTAGTAATAGCCATTAGTAACTCTGTGTCTGGATCTAGTACTTTAAAGTTTGATGATGTTGTCGGTGCTATCCTTAGCGAGGAAATGCGACGGAAAAGCTCCGGTGAGACATTGGGAAATGATTTGAGTGCAGAGTCTAGGGGAAGAAAAATGGAAAGAGGAAAGAGCTCCGGATATCGCAGTAAATCAAGGAAAGGCAAATCCAAGTCCAGATCGAGGATAGTGTGCTGGAAATGCGGAAAGAAAGGACACCTAAAGAAAGACTGTAGATCTCGGAAGGGAAAAGAAG
>APFE030568432.1:74827-89961 GCA_000404065.3 Pinus taeda
AAGTTAATATCATCATAATGAACCTCCACAAAAAATTTGAGCCCAATTAGAGTCACAAATATCGAGAAAATCTCAAAGTGGTTGTAGATGACGACAGCTCATTTCCTGAAACTGTGCATCATTTTGAGCTAAAATTGAGTGGTTGTTTTCATTTCGTCTCCATGCATCTCCTGTAGCAATTTCATGGATAACGGGTGTGAGGTTTAAGAGATATGACAAGAACATGGTGACTAGGTAAAAGTGCAATGAAAAAGAGAAACAACTTAGGGGAAGGGAATGAGAGGGAAGGGAGGTAGGAAAAACTATGGGAAAAATATGGGGGTTAGGCATGGATGTTAGGAAAATACTAAAAGTAAAATTTCTCAAAAATGGTAAGAAAAAGGGGGGAAAGGTCAAAACACAAACCTAGGGTAAAAGCGCAACAAATTTCTAGGGTTTTTGGTAAAATAAGGAAATGAAAAGATTTTGATGAGGGGAATGATGGAGAATGGTCAGTGAAGGATGACGAAGGATGTATAATCTTAAAATGAAGGCCTTTGCAAGAACCATGGAAAAGGGAAAGCGCAACAAAAATCCTAGTAGCAGAATTTTGACTCAATCTCTAAGGAAAGAAGGTGCATGTATGATTGATAGGGTTTGACTGACCATTATTAATGGAAAGACTCATGAAATATGGAGATGACCTACCATGATGAAATGATATTCATTTTTGGAGTGGAAGTAGCAATGACGCCTATAAAGTGACTCATACTCTTTTGTTTATAACTTCGAAAATTTTGCTAGTATAGACCAAAATTTGACTTTTGACCTTGATTGACTTGAAATATTAATGAATCATGATTACTATGGAATGTGTGAACCTAACAGATACCATATCGGATGTTGATCAATATCACCAGGTTTTATGCACAACTCTCATGCTTCTATACATCAAGTACCCATATGTAAGAATCCTTATTTCATCTAGTATTTAACAAAGACTTACCATGCAGATGATCCCAAATATATTTCTGCATCCAACTCATCCTACCATACCTCTGAATACATGAATTCTACTTTCTAAATAAGGGCTCTTATCTAAATATGTGTGTACCTCTTCCCTTCGTTTTGTCATTTATACAATTTCTTTCATGAATTGCCTCTTTCTTAGAAGAAAATGTCTATGATGAGGCTCCTTTCTCAAGATGATAAAATACTTGAATTGTGCCTTCATGTTGCAACTAAACTAATAAACTTCTTTGATGATCGCTTCCATAATATTCTACACTGCATCCACAAACTTCTAGTGGAACATACTTTTCCCAAGATTCTTCTGTATATTGAAGAACCTTCTCATCAATGATCCTTGCAATCCTTTCCTTCTAGAAGAATATTTTTATAACATGCCATGCGTGCAAGAGGACATCTCTGAGGTAAAAAATCTTTGTCAATGTATCATCAGTAAGAAATTTGGCTTATTGGAAACAGGGCAATGTCCTTGTCACTTCTACAATGATACGAAACATAAATAAGGATCCTTTAAAAGGGAAAAATGGTGGTTGTTACCAGCTCCCATGGATATGCACGAATTTTCTTGTCAAGGAACTTGGATCATTTCTTTATAAATTGGCATCAATGGGACTATTTAATCCTATCTCCTTAAGCTTCAAAAAGAAGAAACATGCCCCATTAGGAGTTAGAAGTCAGGACCTCAGAATGGTGACTATTCATCACATGTTATGGGCATTAAGCACACGCATTCCTACAAGAAAATAAATTCTATGCATATTTCGTCTCAAATCCCTCTACCATTTAAGTACCTTACACTCTCGAAGAACAAGAGAACCAGTATCCTTGTGACATCGGTAATTCTAGAAATCCGTCCCAAAACTTGATTTGAATGCAGTCAAAGTATACATCAAATAAGCCATGACCTTTAGATTCTCTCCACCAACATATACGAAGACTGAATCCTTAGATCAAATCATAATCACTAAACTATCTAATTCATACCCACTTAGTTATACGCTCATGTCAACGAAACTTGTGTTATAGGTCTCTATATAAGGGATCTGACTAGTTGTATTAATTCATGAATACACCACATATTTGTACACAATACATAGACTGAACTGAATTGTTTCTTACATTTGATGCCACAGAGCTGAGCTTGTGTCTAGATCCTCAAGGTCTATTCTCAACATAACACTTTTCAACACTTTGTCAAGTATGCGAATTCCAAAAAAATTCCTCAGATAGTGCTGGCCTCAAAAATTTATATCAAAAGTTAAGCATCAAAACACTTGAGTGAAACATTGTCATGACAGAGGACTTCACAAGAATGGAACTAGTGTGCCCGAGATCATTTAGAAGTATATGAATTCTAGAATAGAGATTGAATATGGATGTTAGCACTTAGATCTGCAAATTAGTGTTTATGCCAAACAATTGTTGGAGTTAGTAGTATTAGCATACATGTATGTAAATTAGTGTTGCATTATATATAAGCCAACTTCCAGAAATTAAGCTATCTTTTCACAGTGGACTCCCTTAGATAAGGGGTCGAGCCATACCACAAATAGCATAGAAGTGTGTGTCTAGAAGTCTGAAATATCCCATCGAGTAAACCAGATCGAATCAAAGAAAATAAATAAACCCAAAACAATCATTAACACTTCAACCTATCCACTTCAAAATTGCATTGAAATTTCAAAACAAGTGAATATCTATGTCAACAAGGTTGCATATATTGAATACTTGATAGATTTGTTTCACGTGTAGTGTATTCTTTTAGGGGGGCCAAAAAATATATCTCCACGATGATTACTTGGCCGTGGAGACTTTTCATAATTATGTCCACTTCCGCTTGGGCTTGTCCCCAACTTGGCTCTGATACCATGTTAAATTTTGGCTCACATGTTCTTTGCTAAATATAGAAGCTTCAATATCTCATTAGCCGAATTATTAACCCATTAGCTGAGAGATCCCTGTAACTTATTTATAGAATATAATCTTTAAAAGCATGACAATCAAGCTTTCTAGGGTTCATATCTATCTTGTTCACAACTTCAATTGTGAACATGACTGTAACGTTGTCATCAATTTAGAGGTATTGTAATGTATGACCATTGCTACTAAGAAGTACCAATGTCGTACTTAATGTTGGACCATAAATAGTGGTGAGCTTGAGGTGACATACATAGAAAAATACCATGTACATATAATTGTGAGGGAACCAAGAAAGATCATTGCTCAAGATTCTATTCTTCAGGATTCTATTTTTTTTTACTTTTATGATAGCTTCAATTCTTGCAAACTTCCAGGACGACTACTTCTACTTGAGAGATGACTTCAATATAATTCCTATTATGCTACTTGATTTTGGGTATAGAAGATGTCAGGGAGATTAATTATCCTCAAACTGAGAGAGGATTGTCTTTGAAAAAATCAAATGCTGCCACTGCTTGTGACCAAACATTTATTGAGGTCCATTTGTACGATCACAATGAACCTACTGTAAATCAGCATGTCCATAGGTTGAATCACCTTATATAAGTAGTTTGAATTGTGAATATATATATATGTGTGTTGATTAGGTAACTATAGGAAGTGAAAGATTCTTACTATCATCACATATTCTTATCACTGCATTAGTCTCCATATATCTTATTGCCCTCATCTAGGATTGTCACTAACATTAGAATTTATGAGGTTAAAATAGGTTATTGTCTAGAATTTAAGTCACTGTCATGAGTTTTGTTGAGTGTTACTATCCATATGACATATACATCACTAATACATTATCCAATGTGTCATGGCCAATATAGGAGGACCGAGAATTGCCATTAACATGGTCTAGAGTGCGAGTCTAGAGGATACATACAAGACTTAGATAAGCCACACCTTAGAAAAATATGAGCCTTGAAGAATCACATCTGGGTTTGAACAAACTTCTTTAGAAGGTGCATATAGAGGTGATATGTAGTCATAATGAGTTACTGCCACACCATTATGGATCCATTTTGATGAGCCATAGACCATAGAAGACTAAATAAGCTGAAGATATCGTGGACAAATGTATAATGAGGCATTGATAATACAATGATGCCTAACATAGTGATGCACGTAGCTTGATTTTGAGGAAATAAAATATTGCCTGAAGTGAACCCATAATTTACAAGGTTTAGTGTGAATGTCAATTCTTCTCTCAGGTCCATTACCACAATTCAACAGTTCATTTTTAATGTTCACCTTCAATCAAATTCTTACATACTTTTCCCTCAAGACCACACATTTGGGGAGCTATCCATTCACTTTTATACGCAAATTTGTGCAAAATTAGTTTCAGTAGAGAGTCTTGAAAAGTTGGAAAATGGTATTGTGGAGACATTTTGCTTTCTTGAAAAGTACTTTACTCCTTCATTCTTTGATTTATTGTTGCATTTGAATGTACATTTGGTACATGAGCTTCGATATTGTGGCCCGGTTGCATATGGATGGATGTACCCCTTTGAGAGGTACATGAAAATTTACTTTTTATCAAGCACAACAACAACATGATTTTTTTGAAAGCTTTTGACATTACTTAATTCTCTTTTGTTCATTTTGTAAATTATATAAGAGTTATCTTAAGAACAAAAATATCCCCGAAGGATGCATTGTTGAAAGCTATACTTTGGAGGAATCAATAAATTTTTGTGGAGGATGCATTAAATGTATGGAAGCTATTGGATCCATAGATGGTCAAAATGAAGTGTGGGATGAGGGAGTTGAAGAAGTTATCCTTGATGGAAAGCCATTATTTTCTCCAATTCCTTCAGAACTGGATGACATTAGTTGGGAACAAGCCCATAGGTGTGTTCTATTTCACACAAACGATGTTGATCCATGGATAGAGTAAGTAACATATATGGCCTGTAATTTTTTGTTTGTTTGTTTATGATTTAAGAAAACATATATCCATGGATAGATTAACATATTCTACCTTTAAAAGTATTTTATTAATATTTTATCAAAACACATTAACCACCATGTCTATTGTCCATAATTGTTGAATTAGGATGCACAAAATGGAGATCGCCAACTTAATTACACAAACAAATAAAGATGAAGCTCTATTGCAGAAACTCCACATCCATAATTTTACTAGTTGGTTAAAACAACAGGTAACAATATTATTTATATTATAAGTGTAATAAAAATCAATATATGGGAATATTGTGATGTAGGAAATTAAATATTTTTTTCAGAGGTTGAATATATGAATTCTAACTACATTTAAAAATCTAAAACTATACATGTGGAAGGAGATGGAAAGGTGTCTGATACACTTAAATGGCTAGTGTGTGGCCCCAGGAAATTCATGAATAAGTACAATGGGTTCCTAATCAATGGTTATAGATTCCATACAAAAAGCATAGAGAATGAGAGAACCACCCAAAGTAGTGGTGTGTGTATGGAAACTCAAACAATGATCAGGTCAAGTTCCAAAGATGCAAACCCTGTAGTCCAAAACACAACATTTTATGGAGTGGAGAGCTAAGTATCATTTTCCAAGTGAGATACATGCATATATATGTAACTCATGGATGCATCATTTGTTTGATGATAAATTTCCTTGGCCATCTAGGACACTAGGTGTAGGAAGAGGCTGCTTTAGCTACCACATTGAGCTTGATATATATGATCTGTGTGTATATGGGATGTTCAATGTGTATTACTTTTATTGGATCACTTAAACACTCTGTTCAAAATCTTGATTCTTTGGTTATATGTTCTAAGCTAGATTGTTCCATGTTGTTTCATAATTTTACTCAAAGGAGAGTGTCATCTTGATTGTTTGGTAATATACTTGGTGAATTGAGTATGTGCTAGACATCAATCTTATTGTACCCCTAATTTCCTTTAGTCAAATTTTATCCCATGCCATTCCAATAGATTTTCATTCATTTTTGTGGGATGACAACTTTATGATTAAGCATTCATATATTTTTGACAAATTATTTACCTTTTTGTCATTTTTGATGAAAGAAAAGAAAAAATCCAAAGCCAAAATCGTTAAACATGTCAGGCCAGGCAGTAGCTCCTAAAAAAAAATCGTTTATTTCATTTAGGTTGGTGTTTATCATATACATGAGGGTGAGACTATTCATTTCATCTCCCGGTGACTATTCCTATTCTCTATTATTTATTTAAATCAATTTCAATTATTCACCCAATCCTGATGATTAGGTGTCAACATTCCCCCCCTTCATCTGAAGGGATGTTCGTGAGTCCAAGCATTGTTCTGAATCTTTCAAGCTTTTCTCTTCCAAGTGCTTTGGCGAAGATGTATGTATTTTGATCGTTCATGGAAAAATGTCGGAGATGGATTATTTTGGCCTCAACATCATGTCGAATCAGATGACAGTTAGTATTGATGTGCTTTGTTTGATCATAGAACTTTGGGTTCTTGGCCAACTTTATTGCAAACGTATTATCAATCATGAGTGGAGTTGATTGTACTTGTTTTACCTACAAATCTTCAAGAATTTTCCTGAGCCACACAATTTCTTTTGTTTCCTTAGCTGCTGCCACGTATTCTGCTTCTATTGTGGAATCTGCTGGAACCAATTTTTTGCATGATCTCCAGGAGACAACTCCTGATTAAAGACTCATAGTGTATCCTAAAGTAGATACCCGAGTTTCTTTGTCTCCATCGAAGTCTAAGTCAGAGTATCCAATCAAGCTGAAGTCGTCCACCTGTGTATACTTGACTCCAAATTCTTGAGTTCCCTTCAAGTACCTTAAAACTGTTTTTGTAGCAGACCAATGTCCCTCACAAGGCGTTTTCATAAATCTAGAGAGGATTCCAACAACAAACGAAATGTCTGGTCTGGTAGTAGTTAGGTAGTTGAGACTTCCTACAAGCTGTCTATACTTTGTTGCATCCTCAAATTCTTTTCCTTCAATAGATGTGAGCTTTAAGTTTTGTTCCATTGGAGTGGTAAGAGGATTTCATTCTGTCATACCAAACCTGTTCAACAGATCTCCAATGTATTTCTTTTGAGAAAGAAATATGGACTTTAGATGTTGGGTTACTTCAATACCAAGATAGTAGTGAACATAGCCCAAATCAGTCATTTCAAAACTTTTTCCCAATTCTCTCTTTATGGATGCAATGTAGCTTTCATTGTTCCCTGTCATCAAAAGATTATCTACATATACCACAAGATATACAACTGTTTTGTCAACTTTCTAGACAAATAAAGTTGCATCATCAAGATCATAATGTTTGAAATTGAGTTTTAGAAGATGCTTAGTTAGTTTTTCATACCAGGCTCACGGTAATTGTTTGAGGCCATACAAGGACTTCACAAGTTTGCATACTTTATGTTCATGTCCTTTCACAACAAATCCTTCAGGCTGGGACATAAAAACATTCTCTTTTAGATCTCCATTCAAGAAGGTAGTTTTTACATCCATTTGATGGACTTTCTAACCATTCTGAGTTGCTAGTGCAAAGAGTGTTCGGATGGTGGCCAATTTTGCTGTGGGGGCAAAAATTTCCTCATAATCGACCCCTTCCTTCTGTGCAAAACCTTTTGCCACAAGCCTAGCTTTGTGCTTGTCAATTGAGCCATCAGCTTTATACTTGTTCTTGTAGACCCACTTGTAACCAATTGGTTTGGTTCCAAATGGAGGATCAACCAGCTTCCAAGTGCCGTTCTTTATGAGGGCATCATACTCCTTTTGCATCGCTTCTTTCCATTCATCATGAGAATCAACTTCTTTAAAGGAAGTTGGTTCAAAATCTGTAGACAAGTTCAATTCACAATCATAAGAACATCCATATCAACAGGTGAATTAGAGTCATCTACATCACCTCCATTTTGTCGGTTTTAATTTCTGGTTCCTGTTTTTCCAATTTCATCAGTATGAACACTTTCAAGTGTCATCATCAGCCACTTTGGGGGACCTTTCTGAGATGGTCCAAGTTGCTCTGTGGATTGAGTTGGGACTAAATCAAGATTGAGTCTCCCAATTCTATCAATTACATCACTTAAAGCATCATCTGTTGTTGGAGTTTCAGTCGGGGATTCTTCAGAAGAAGATTCCACATGTTGATCTAGTATAGGAATCCCCCCTTCAAGATGTGGAATCTGATTATCAAATTCTTGAAATGATTTCGTTTTTGCGAATCTATACAAGTGATCAAGTTGCCGCTCAACAACATTGTCAGATTTGGATGATTCAAGAAAAATTGCATCTCTAGATACAACAAACTTTTTATTTACTTCATCATAGAGGCGGTATGCTTTGGAGGTGTTTGAATACCCCAGGAAGATACACTTACGACTTCTAGCACCAAGTTTGTTATGTACCTTTGGTATCAAAGCATAACAGGTGGAACCAAATATCCTGAGATGTTTTACCGAAGGAACATGTCCACACCATAATTCATAAGGAGTCTTGTTTCTTATAGCATTAGATGGACATCTATTCTTTATATATGCAGCGCATAGAACGGCATCAGCCCAAAACATTACCTTTACATTTTTGAAAAAAAGCATAGATTGTACCATATTCAAGATTGTTCTATTCATTCTTTCAACTACACCATTCTGTTGGGGATTATAAGGCACAATTGTTTGATGTTTGATCCCATGTTGGCGAAGATAGTTTTCAAATTCATTTGATGTGTATTCTTTTCCATTATCAGTGCGAATAGACTCAATATGAGATTGTGCATCATTTTCAATCCATTTATGAAAATTCTTGAATGTTTGAAAAACATCAGATTTGTTCTTCAATAAATAAACCCCACACATTCTAGTGTAGTCATCAATAAATGTCGTCATATATTTATTTCCATTTGCAGAAAGAACAGGTATTGGACGACATAAATCTGAATGAATGAGTTCAAGTTTTCTATGTGCTCTTGAATGTGAATCATGAAAAGACTGTTTGCTATGCTTTCCTAGAATGCAAACATCACATTGCTTAAGTTTCCTAGGAATTGTAGGCAAACCAGCAATACCATTTTTCTTCAACAAGCGGAGGCTGTCATAGTTCAAATGTTCAAGTCTAGCATGCTATAATAAACTTGATGGAAGTGTACCTTCTTCATGATGAGAATTGTATGAGAAATGTTGTGCACGAGCAGATGTTCCTTGCAGCTTGAGAAGCCTTTCTTCTTCTATTCCCCTGATGACAAGTGAGTGGTCAGATGCTTTTCTTACCTCAAGCTTGCTATCAAACAGATGAATTGAGTGACCTTGCTGGCGGATGTGGACCAAAGACAACAAGTTTCTCTTGAGTTGTGGGAGATATAGAACATGGTGCAGAAGAAAGTCTGGAAGACCAGACAATTTAAACCTGATTGTGCCAAGCTCTGATGGCTTGATTTTTTATTGGTCTGCAAAGTATATTGCTCCATCAACATTGTCAATAAATTCTTCAAAAGAATCTTTTCTATGAGTCATGTGGCAAGTTGCTCCCGAGTCAAGCAACCAATCATTTTTCCAAGAAACAAGTGAAGCATTACATAAATCTTCATTTACTCCAATATCACATTGTGCCACAACATAGTGAGCAGATTCAGGTGCTTTACCTTTGTTTGTATCATCAGTTTTACCTTTTTGTTGTTTTTTTTGCTGCTCAATTGTGTCCCATGGGAACTTGCATGTAGAGGCATCATGTGATCCATTTCTTTTACAGCGTATGCAGTGCAAATCTGCCTTTTCTCCTTGAGAGTGTCTGCCCCCCCTGCCTCTGAAATATCTTCCTCTTCCTCTTCGACCACCTCTTCCTCTGGAAGAATCTTTAATAGGATTCTTTTCTTTATGAGCAAAGCACACAGCCTTTTCAGAAGATTCAGGGGCTGTCTTCTTTCCAAAAGCTTTCTCTCTTTCAGCAAACTTTTTCACAAGAGAGTCAAAGGTGATATATTTGAGATTACCATTTGCTTGCAATGACTCAAGATAATTGGAGTAAGTAGGATAAAGTGCCTTGAGAAAAACGATAAGAGGAATATCCAATTCAACTTTAGTGGATTTGATATCATGCATTATAGACTTTACTTCATATGCAAGAGCGAGAGGATCATTATTTTGCAGTTCAAGAGTGAAGAGTTTAATTATGAGTTGGACAACTTCAAGTGCAGAATGTGAATCATAGAGTTTTTCCAGCTTTTGTAAGGCTTCAAAAGCAATTGAAAATGTCAAAATATGACGACTCACATCTTCATTTACAGATGTTGCGGTTAATGCATAAGATTTGTTGTTCTTGTTTTCCCAAATGATGAGCTCTTTGTCTAATGTAGGTTGTTCTGAGTTTGTGTCTCCGTCTCTGACACACTCCTTTCTAGAACTCATTGAAAATGAGAGTGTGTTTTATCATCTGGGACCACTCAAGATAGTTCTCCTTGCGAGTGAGAACTATTCCCACAATAGATATGATTGAATGCATACTGTAAAAAAATATTTCTGCTACCAAAAATCTATGCACTGTAAAAATACTTCTGCTGATAGAAAAATATTTCTGTCAATACAGTAAAATTGTACTTCTAGTGGTTTTTTTTTTTTTTAATTACAATTCAAAGAGGCATTGGTATGACAGTACTATATTGAAATATAGTGCTATAATGAAAAAACTTGAGTATTGAAACATAGTACTATTGTGCACATGGTCTCACGCATACCCATTACAAGATATTACACCAATGCATGAATAGTGTAACCATGGACTTTCAAAACATTTTTGTTTTTTCAACGCACAACATACCACTCAAACACACCATTTATGACATTCAATGCACCCTCATGGTGTTCCCACACGTTGCACTCTTGAACTGAAGGTTGAGAGGCATTACACTCTGTTAAAGCACTAAAGAATTTAAATTAGTCACCTTGATTAACTCCTCGATTAAACTGTTCCTCTTGGCACTAGCACTGACCCCTTCTATTTTGAAATGTCAATGAAAGACAATGGATACATCTTCAACAAAATCAGACTTAAAACATGTCAAACAAGCAAGCAGACTTGTGTGAAGCGCTGTTGTATAATACCACGTCAAACAGGAAAATGCATAACATAATGGAACAAAGGTCTTGTGCAATAGCAGGTCTCGGTTCAGTTAATGTAATGCATAGTAGCAGGTCTCAGTTCAGTTCATGTAACGCACAGGTTCATGATGTCCCATGAACTCTGTCGGAACCAGTAAACTATTTGTTTCATGCATAGTTCTATGTCCCATGAATACCAAGAGATCATCAAGGAATGCAACAAGAGGTCTCACCGTGCAAAGTAGAGGAGCAATATATGGAGGGAGTAGCATTCAGATGTTTATGAGCAGCGAGAATAATGGTGAATAGCAGGTGGAGCAGCAGGCTTTGAAACCTACCACATATTATATGAGAGCTAGTTGCGCATTAGAGCAAGGGGCAACATATATATGGGAAACTGAATTCGGTCAGATGGGTAGGTGTGAATTCTGCAAAATAGGCAGAACATAGGCAAAAACTGACATCAGGAGTTACACAAAACCTAATTTTGGGAGTTGGCTCTGATACCAATGTCAGACCAGGCAGTAACTCCTCAACCAAAATTGATTCATATTTTATTCCTTCAGGTAGATCTTTATTATATACATGAGGGAAAGACTGTTCACTTCATCTCCCAATGATTGTTCATATTACTTATTTATTTATTTACATTATATTCACCCAACCCTGATGATTAAGTGTCAACAAAGGAGAAAATCAACGATTTTTCTGTTTTATTCACAATTAATGTACCTTTAAAAATCTATATTTTATCATGCAGATTATCTATATTTTAGATTAAATTACATGCAAAAAATGATGGTTTGTATTTGTTTGCAGTTTTAAATCCATCTTTCATATATATTTATTGGGTATGACATCAAACGAAGTTTTATTGCAACTTCACTCTTTTAGTATAAGCAGGACAAAAGATTGGTCCCTAGTTTTCTTTTCTAAAGACATTAGCTCAATAATCAAAGGGGGAATCTAGAAGTTATGAGTTAATTTGTTTTATTTTATCAATTTGATTAGTTATGATATATTAGACTTAATCAATAAAATAGGTCTAGAAAGCGACTTCAAAATCGCAACATGTTGGCATAGATATTTAAGTAATAGATATAAATTAGGTCAATCGATATATACAAAAGTAATCTATCCATCCATGGATATAAATTCATCAAACAAGTATATAGATCTAATTTATCCTTCAATAGATATAGATTTGTATTGAACAACCCATCATTGCTTCAATGAATAATACCATTAACTCACAAAAGAGGCATTCATGGCAATAACTTAAGAGAGTGCATGCCCATTTGTTACATCTTCAGCACTAATCACACTTGAAGTGCAAAGATCAAGGAAACAAGAGATACAACTGACCCTAACCCATGAGTTTAAAAGACGAGCTAAACCTAACACTAGACCAAAAACAAAGAACACAACTATACTTACAAAGATATTTCATGGATTAAATGTGATGCATTATGGTTTAAATGAGTAGAAATTATAAATATGTGTAAGGAATTAAATGAACTAGAAATATATTAGAGTTTTCATAAATTGTATATAACAAAAAAGTTCTTTGGAATAATGTTATCATAACTGGACTAGAATTAATGGAACTAGTTGGAGTGATTGGTTTCAAGGAAAAATTGGTTTGGATTGGTGCTTTGGGCTATTTTAGGTTGGTTTGGAATCAAACTATCCGATTTCATATCAAACTAGTATGTTCTGTACAATGTGGGTAGGGACCACCAAAACCTAGTTTAAAAGAAAACAATAAATTAGGTTATTTGCAAGCATAAAAACTAACCCAAGTTCCCTATTGAGAACCTCCCCACTCCATTTCACTCACCCTACTAGTTAATGGTAATGTTAAATTCTTAAAGTAAAATTCCTTTTACTTAAATTTTTTACATTATTGTTAATTATTTTTAGAAGTTTGAGTGTGGTTCCAACCTTGTTGGATTTCATATGCAGAAAGTAGAATTTTAGATCCAATTTAAAGTTCAATAGACAACAATTTTTAGGATTGCGAGGTTCCCATTGGATTTTGTCAGATGTATGAGGGTATTGAACTGACATTTTATCAAGAGCACCAAGCCCTTGATGTGTTGGAGAATATAACCAGTTTCGGTCTTCATAATTTGTACCATTATGTAAAAAGCAAAAGAAAAGAAAAAGAAAATTATTATTATTTTTCTAGATAAGCATGTTCTTCATGCTTCTAGGTTTTTCACTCAAGGAGTCAATCTTATTTTGGACCTATTGTAAATGAAAAAAAAAACAAAAAATTTAGGTGTAAATTTTGGGACAAAAACCCCTCTAGATGCCAAGTCGGCTCCGCCCCAATGGATGTGTCTATTCACACCCCCTCTAATCTATATAAATAAAGGGTAGATGGAGATCAGTGGGACAAACACTGGGATGTTTTTGTTATGAAATATCACATAGAAGATCGAGAAGATGAGGAAGGCCAAAATTTGAAAGCAAGGGTTTCTTCATGGAGTTAGGGTTTGTGGATGCTCTACCTTAATATATCTATGGTTTCTAGTCTCTTGTTGATGAATTTGCTTGAAGGAAGGAAGTGTTGGCTTGGCATCTAGAGGCAGAATTTATGTGGTTATGGTTCTTGGATATCTCATTTGATCCTATTCTATAAGAGTTTTTCTGGGTATTCCCCTTGGAAGGGTTTTGCCCTAGATTGGAGCATATATCTTGTGTTCTATTGTCTTCTTTGATCTTCATGTTTTATGGTAATTGCTTGATGAAGAAAGAAAACATAATAATAATAATATTGTTAAATTCACGAGTAATTATGATGTAATGTAAATATGATAGTAAGTTAAAACTTCTTGATCTCCGACAAAGTATCAAAGCTAAGGTATGAAGTTGGAGGCTTAAAGAATAATGTGAAGGTATTGGACGATCTCTTGGAGCTGCATCTCTGAAGATTAAACAAGATTTTGGGCATAACAAATAACTATTGGGCAACTCGCATCACTATGATCAATAAGCATATAGCATAAAATAATGGCTCTATGGAAGTGACTTATATACAATAGCTCGTTTGTGTTATTCTATGATGCTCATTAGATTTCAGAAGTTCATTTAAGTACGACTTGCTCGATTTCTGTGATATCTTGCACAACTCTACGCTGATATGTATCTATTGTGACTCACTAGGACACTTCTTTAATGACTCGTATTTTGGGACGCTTACTCGAACTTTGTGGCATGAGTCGCCTTCTCGAGGTGCAATTTAAATAGTGGCTCAAATACATTTACAGTTTGTGGCTAGATATATATATGTGACTTGTTGCGGAGTATTATGCGATAAAAAAACCATCGATTGCACTAAGCACCGTGTGAAATGGTTTCACTACAATGTGTTACTTAGGCTCACTTGTAGTGGCATTTGTAGGAATTTACAGGGTAAGTTCCTCAGACAGAACACCAAAAGGACACCGCTCACAAACAGATCACAGATCAATACACCAGTATTTTGACGTGGTTAAAACCCTCGAAGAGGGAAACAGTCCATGGCCTGCGCCAACGTGGCTACTACAGGCAATTTATTAATAAAAGAATGAAAATTTACATAAGCTTTTCTCATGCACGGTTAACCTACAAATGACCCTCCATGCGCTTTAAATAGAATCCATGGACCAATCGGGTGTCAAGCCACGGATCAAGTGTCGGTAATACCGAGGAGAGAATGAACCGTCGGATCACTACATATCGTGACCGTCGGATTGTAAGTTACAAAATGTACAACGGTAAAGAAACACACTTTACCTAACTCTAACCTAACTCTATACTAGACCACGTTGAACTTAACTATTCCTATGTGTCGGAATATCCTAACATCCCCCCTTAAGAACAACTTGGGATAGGATTGAAGGATTTACAAATATGACACAATAGGAGAAGGAAGGAGGCACTAAAGCCTATCCCCCCTTAGTGACAACTTCCTGAACTCCAAGCATATATCAAGTTGTTCTTAAGGGGGGATGTTAGGATATTTCGACGCATAGGAAATAGTTAAGTTCAACTTGGTCTAGTATAGAGTTAGGTAAACTGTGTTTCTTTACCGTTGTACATTTTGTAACTTACAATCCGACG
>APFE030568432.1:111920-145460 GCA_000404065.3 Pinus taeda
TTGTTAGGTCGACTGGGTTATATTGTGACTCTTTAGACTCCTATATATAGAAAGGAGGTTTTTTCATTTGAATCATCCGAGAATTGTTCATTTATGTAATGTAAAGGAGGTTTCCCCCTCGAAGAGGTTGAATTATAAGGCATTGATCTATATTTTCTATCTTTTTCTTGAGCTAGTCACATAACATTCTTCAAAAGAATATTTTCTATGAGTCATGTGGAAAGTTGCTCCTGAATCAATCAACCAATAATTTTTCCAAGAAGAAAGTGAAGCATTAAATAATTCTTCATTTACTCTGACATTACATTGTGCCACAACATAATGAGCGGATTCAGGTACTTTACCTTTTTCTGTGTCATCAGTTTTACCTCTCCGTTAGTTTCTTTGTTGCTCAATTTTGTCCAATGGTAACTTGCATGTAGAGGAATCATGTGATCCATCTCTTTTACAGCGTATGCAGTGCAAGTCTGCCTTTTCTCCTTGAGAGTGTCTTCCCCCCTTGCCTCTAAAATATCTTCCTCTTCCTCTTCAACCACCTCTTCCTCTGGAAGAATCTTGAGCAAGATTATTTTCTTTATGAGCAAGGCACACAACCTGTCCAGAAGATTCAAGGGTTGTCTTCTTTCCAAAAGTTTTCTCTCTTTCAGCAAATTGTTTTACAAGAGAGTCAAAGGTAATATCTTTAAGATTTCCATTTGCTTGCAATGACTCAAGATAATTGTGTAAGTAGGATAAAGTGCCTTGAGAAAAGTGATAAGAGGAATATCCAATTCAACCTTCGTGGCTTTGATATCATGCATCTTATATTTTACTTCGGATGCAAGAGCAAGACGATCATTATTTTTCAATTCAAGAGTGAAGAGTTTAATCATGAGTTGAACAACTACAAGTGTAGAATGTGAGTCATAGAGTTCTTTCAGCTTTTGTAAGGCTTCGAAAGTAGTTGAAAATGGTGAAATATGGTGACTTACCTCTTCACTTATAGATGTTGTAGTTAATACATAGGCTTTGTTGTTCTTATTTTCCCAAATGGTGAGCTCTTTTCCTGAGGTATGTTGTTTTGGCTCTTTGTCTCCGTCTCCAATACACACTCCTTTCCACAACTCATTGAAAATGGGGATGTGTTTTATCATGTGGGACCACTAAGAATAGTTCTCCTCACCAGTAAGAACTATTCCCACAATAGATATGATTGAATTCATACTGTATAAAAAATTTCTACTGGCAAAAAAATTCTGTGTATTGTGAAATCTATGTACTATTTAAAAAAAAATACTTCTGCTGGAAAAATGTGCTTTTCATGTAAAAAAATCATAGGTCAGATTCTTGTGCACACGATCATCAAAATATAAATAATCTTTTATATCCCAACCAACACATTAATCGATTTTTTACAAGAGCTCAACCCATTATGTTATTGTAGCAGCATTCGACATTCTCCAACAAACACACACAACGAGTGAGTTAGTGTGGGAAAACAGTATGGCTATTGGTGGAGAGGTAGTTCGCATGTATTAAAATGATGTATTAAATATAGTGTAGTAAAACTATCCAAAATCCATAAACCACAATTGCATACACTATTCAGATACCTCCTGTGCATTTATGTATATGAAACACTTTTTTTTTTTTTTTTTTTTTTTGGAGAAAACCTTTAAATATATATCAACGTTATACATATCAAAACAGTGGCATTATATATACCAAAAACACTACAGCACCACCATGTCAAAAAATGGAGGTACGCTCACCGCACCAGAATGGGATGGCTTCCACCACGCTTCTGGTGCGCAAGACCATGATTACCTCTGCCTTCCATTCCTGTGTTGTTGATGAGGAGTCTTCAGAGATGTTGTGTGTCCACCTAGTAGCTCCTACCATACGCTAGCCCATTGACTACAAGGACATCACTATTCTAGCTAGACTTTTGTCCAGACCAGATGGAAGATCAGTCAAAATTACTTCCACATGCACACCATGAGCTTCTAAAGTCTTCTTTGTAACTTCAATAGTGGTAGAGCTAATGTCAGTAGCAAAGTATTAGATCGCAATGCCTTCCCCAAGCATAAGTGCCAATTATGTTATCATATATCCAATCTGAGATCCAATTTCTAAACACAAGCTTGGTTGAACTTCCTCAAGATCAGGTTCGAGCAGGGAATCTACAAGTGAAAATGAATCATCACATGGCCCATAAACTTATGAGTGGCACCCAATAAGATGAATGTCTGCACTCTTCCTACATAAGGTAGAAGGGGAAACCAAACTTTAGATCCTGGTCTAGTCATTGCTGCTAAATTGGGATGTATGCATAGGAGCACTAGTGCTTATTTGAAAAAATGCATTTAAAATCAAAATGAAAATGAAAATGAAGAGCACCAACATTCATTTGGGAAAACGCATATGACAGCGTTCACACACTAGTGTTCAGCGTTCACACCAGGTCTTTTGATAGAGGGTGCAAGCTTGACAGAGGGCATAGAATTTAAAAATAGATACAATTTCAAGAAAAATTATATGACACTACTTGGAGTAGGCTTCAGGCAACTAGGCAGAATATAGGCAAGAAACGGACACTAGGAGTTACACAAAAACTAATTTTGGGCACTGGCTCTGATACCATGTCAGGCCAGGCAGTAACTCCTCAAAACAATTTGTTTATTTCATTTAGGTTGGTGTTTATTATATGCATGAGGGAGAGACTATTCATTTCATCTCCCGGTGACTATTCATATTCTCTATTATTTATTTACATCAATTTCAGTTATTCACCCAATCCTGATGATTAGGTGTCAACAAAACATACACTAGAATGATGTATCTAAGTCTAAACCCTAATGTTGAAGTGAAAATTCATGTAGATGTTATATATATGAGTTGGTCTGGACTAATAAAAACCTCATTCCCTAATTCCTAGATATAAGAGAAAGGAGGAAGGAAAATAAAGCTCAATGAATGGTAGCCCACGATAATGAAACCTAAGATCTCAAAATGAAAACTGAAAATATTGCTAATTGTTTCCTTTGAACACTAAATGAGTGGTGTGATGAAGGAAGTATCTCATGTAGAAATCAACTAGCCTCAAATGAATTCCAGGTTCTTGAAATATATAAACGAGAAAGGGTGGTTGTTGCGTAATATCCTAGTTGATAATTCACATTGTCTAGTTCAAAAAAATATCCTTGAATCCCATTTATTTCCATTGCCACCAACATCAATCTAATAGAAGAAGGGTCAAAACATAGCGGTGATGATATAAAATAAGTTTGGGTTGGAGGGACATGTTGAATTCATGGAGGGTTAAAATGCCAAATGGAATAGAAGTGGATGTTGCATTTTTCTTCAATTCTTATGCAATAAAATTTTGTTGTGAGTGATATAACTGATCCAAAATGGATCTTGGATAGGCTTATAGGTCTAAAATGTTCCTCACAAAGGAAAATGAAAGTCCAAGGAGGATCCTGGAAATAGTCCCACTGCAGATATATTTTCATTCTAAATCTACTGCAACTTGAATGGGCTAAAACAGACTTTAGATGATGAAGTTATCGCAAAAAAAAGCTTGCCTTTGTTCCTTTTAAAAGGAGGAAAATTCTTCCAAAAAAAGGCATAAAAGGCCTTATAAAGGAAAATCACATCAGAAGGGTTAAGTGGAGGACTTAAGGCTAGGGCGAAAAGAGCCCCGATCAACGATCTCTGACTCATCGCATCGGAGGCAGGCATGTATGTGATATCGGGACCCCAGACTTGGCCATTACGATAATGTGATTACATGATTGTGATAATCGATAATCAGAGTGATCAACTGATCAACGATCAGAGGAGCATGGATATGGACCCCACCGATGCGATACGTGATGGGAAATATCAACAATTAGTAGATCGGCAAATCGGCAGTCAACACGACCAATGGAAGGAACCCATGAGGTCGTTGCACTTGTGATATGCTGATCGCAATACGCCGATATCGGCGATCAGCGATTGGGTGATCGATGATCCCTGATTCAAAGGGCCATTGGGAATGCAACTTGCGATAAGCTAATAAGGGCTGGACCTAATGGGAATTATAAGCTCAATTGCATAAAATTTGAAATCTCAGTTTCTCGGATTTCTGTGTATTATCCATGTATTCGGTTTTTAAGCGCTACGCCATGCGATAACGATATTGCAACTGAAGGCGGAACTGAGAGGTTTATAGATGCGGCTTTGGGTTATTTGGGTTTTGTGGTAAGTGGGATTTCGTGTGGGTCTTAGGTGGTAAGTGGTGTTGGATGGGCTCCACCCGATCCCATACACTGGCCAACAAGTGGCATGGAGCAGGAGAGAGAAAATTACCTTTTTGGGCGGTTAACCTCTGCGCACATTAACCACTAGAAATGGTTGTCAACTATTGGATCAGAGATCACGCAAATCCATGGTGGGCTTGCGAAAACCATAAAAGAGCTGACCCAATAAGGATTATGAGCATGATTTCATAGAATTTTAAGTCTGGGATTTTGCGCCTGATAGTGTATTTCTGGTAAAAACTGTTTGTATTGGAATTTTGTTCCATTTTCAAGTTTTGCGTGAAGGAAGGCCCCAATTCCTTTGTAACTTCCCTGATCATTGTGCCACACTGCAAGCGAGTGCTTTATGGACAATGATGTGTTTGTAGCTTAGAGAGAGCCATAGAGCTGTAGAGCCAGATGGCAAGTCGAAGAGACAAGGAGCAGAAGAAGTTGCAGAGCCACAAAGGAATGATTACATGTAGAGAAATGGTTGGGAAAGCTGCAGAGCTAGAAGGTTGCCTCAAGAAAGCTAGAGAGCTCAATTACTAAGACAGTTGGAAGCACAAGCAACAGAGGAAGTTTTTGGAGTCACTTGGAGGTCCAGCGAAAAACGAGAGAGCTAAAAGTTACTAAAATGGGTCGTTGGAAGGTTGCTGAAGATTTTCTTCGAGGTCAAGTGAATTATAGAGGCACGCAAAGGCTGAGAGAGAGCTCAGAGAAGCCAAAGCCAGAGACGAGAGCCAGAGCCAGAGCCAGAGCCAGAGCTAAATACATGAGCCTCAGCCTGAGCCTGAGCCAGAGCTGGAGCTGAGAGCCAAAGCTAGAGCCAAAGCCAGAATGTCACAGAGCTTCAAAGCGAGGGGTAAGATGTTGTTTGAAGCCCATTGTCTTATGTGTAAACCAGTGGAGTTGAGCGTGGAGCTTGTAAAAGGACCTATGCCATAATCCCAGAGAGCCTAGTCTAGTTGACTAGAGCTCAAGGAGATATAGCAGAAGAGTTTTGGGTGAAATCCAAATTATATTTATATTTTGTGTGTTGGTTTTATTGTTGCATTATTTATTGTTTATGTATTTACATATCAGCATAAACAACCAAATTTAAAGCACTGAGCAGTTTAAAACAAACATCAGCATACACCTATTTTCAAGCATTATTAATTTTGCAATTGGTTAATCACAATATCTTGGGAATATTTTTGCTTTGGAAGTGGGAGAGGTTCTTGTAAGGTGACAAGAAGCCTTTAGTGCCCCATTTTTAGATCAATAACAAAAAGTAAAGGTGAAAGGACTAGAGTGGGGTTGAACAACAAGTGAAGCACATAAACATTGAGAAGAATACATTGGATTGAGGAGATTCCACTTTGTGGATAATGATTATGTTTACAAAGTTAATAAAATGCATGGATGAGGGTTGCATGCTAAGTATTGTGTGGGAGGGAAAGTAAGTAGCATCTTTTTAGGACTCTAATGCAAAGGGTTAGACGTAATCCACATTATATGTGAGTGTGGATCCAACACAATATCACTAATTTATGATTCCATTGATTATTCTCCAAAGATGGGCTAGGTGTCTAATAGTCTTGAGGGTTAGTTGAGTAGCCATGAGTAATATGTGAGATCTCTCACCCCATTTTGGTGAGGTCACAAGTTCAATTCTCTTGGTCCTTTAAGTGCAAGATGCTTGAAACTTGGGCATTGATGGTCTACCTAAGTTACCATCCATCAAAGTGGGTGAAATCTATGGTAAGTTTCCCATGCATATATGTATGTAAAAGAAGTCCACACATAAGGTGGGCGATCTCCTTTTCCTTTGAACCCATTGACACAAGCATTTATGTCACACAAGGCCTACCCTGCTTTGTTGGAAGACTATTGTTGAAGGAGAAACATAGAAACTTGGTGGAGAATAAGCAAAGCTCCTTGTCATTGGAGGGTCGTATTTTGATCACATGAAGGACAATCAATGCTTGGGGGAGTAATTGGAAATAGGATGCAATGTTAGAGGTACCATTTGCGTTCGACTTCGACAGATTCTTTTTTAGAGAAGGGATTTATGCAATAGTGTAGGCATGGCATAAACACAACCAAATCACTTAATTGTGAAAAATATAACATGTTATGTAACACACACCATTTATAACAAAAAAATAAATAATTTTTATCCTCAACATAAATATATTATTATTCTAATTAGATTTTAACTAAATCCTTAAATTTATCCACACATATTACTAATTACACCAGACATTTTGTTTTGCAGCTAGGTGGAGCCTAAGTCAGGGCCAACATGCTTATTGGCTGGAAGAAGACTGATCTACCTATAATGGGATTTTTATCACCAAGATTGTGCGAGTCTTTGGTAAATCTTGGATGCCCCTTAGGAAGTCTAATTCCCCCAAAGTGATTTTCACTCATCAACCCCTCCCCATGAGGTTTGGCCCTATGACAGGGATTAAACACCACATAAACAAGATTTTGCGGGGCTTTAGTCAAGCTTGGATGCCCCTTGGGAAGTTGAATTCCCCCAAAGTGATTTCCACTCCTCAGCCCCTCCCCATGAGGTTTGATCCTGTGACAGGGATTAAACCCCACATAAACTAATTGGTCTATGCCTTATCGATACATTACACATTTTAAAATAAAATAAATCATCATCTATGACTAAGCATATAGAAGAAATTATTCCTCCAAAAAAATTAAAAATTAAACTAAAAAATATTTACCGCTTACAACATGGAATTAGAAAGAATCTAGTTAGACTCCTCCCCTATTTACAACATTTCACAACCATTGCCTAACCATGTGTACCTCCATGCACAATGTCTAATGGTGGGAAATGAAACATGTGAAAACCACTACTCGACCACCCATTACCTCTGTGCTCAATAGTATAAGGGTGGGAAACCCATTACCTCTATGCACAATAGTCTAAGGGTTGGCAACAAAGCGATTTCATATTTAAAACCTAAATTTTCTATCAGGCCATTGATTTAGAGTGCATGAACAAAAAATGACATAGGTTGCAGTCTACTCATTGAGTGTTGTGCAATATGGATTCTTACTCATTTCCTATCCTCACTGTAAAAAACATTTTTAGTAGTCTAACAAAGTTTTGGTTTCGACCTGTTACCCACAACTAGCTTCTGAAATCAAACCTTAATACCATCTCCCATATTTTCTGTTTCTTCCCTCAATACATGACCCAAGCATAAAATTTTTTTTACTAGTCTAACAGAGTTTTGACTTCATCTGATTACCCACAACTGGCTTTTGAAATAAAACCCTAATACCATCTCCCATATCTACCGTTGCTTCACCCAATACATGATCCAAGCATAGGGATTTTATGTATGTATGCATCTAGATATTTGGACTTGTATTCATGAGAATGAGAGTGTGCTTTAGGAATCAGGGTTTATTTTTTCTTATTTACATCCAGGAAGAAGATAAAATTATTGATCTAGAAGTGATCTAGAAGTGATGGAAAACGAGGAGTCACATAGAGAATTTGCGCGAAATGTTAATTCTATTTCAAAAATTCAGAAGATAATTCTAAATTTTTGGGATTCCAAGATTCCCCTCCCTCTTTTAGTAGAATACCATGGGCATGTGAAGAATCGAACCTTGGACCTTCCCATTTCTACGCTAGCTCGGAGCCACCATATCTTCTTATTTTGAGATTTTAACTCAAAATTAATGCATACATTTTTCTTTCTAGCATGTGGCAAATGCCTGCACTGCTTCCAAGGATCCAAGCCTCTATTTGAAGATGGGAAGGAAGAGTTCTGGAATTTTTCAATAAAAGAATGAATTGAAGGTCCAAGCACCAGTTTGAAGAGGGGAAGGAAAGTTTCTAGCACTTGTCAATTACAATACATGTGGGGAGAATGAGGCTCTTTTGCCTCGAAAATTTTGGTGATGTAAAATGAAATAATATCACTGGCCAGTGTTTATTCCTAGAAAATGAGAATACATAGAGGGGAGAGTAGGGGTTTTTGCACTCAAAAATGGTGATGGTAAAAATGAAATAAAATAGCCAACATGTGCTTACTCCTGGAACTAAGGGAAGTTGCAAACCAGCATGTTCTTACTCTTGGAAGTTGCAAGGGTTGTCTCCCTAGATAAGTTTTAGTAATAAAGCTTGAAGTTCCATTAGTCAACTTACTGATTTTGTTTCTGAATATGACAGATATTTTTTAGTTGTCTTGCTTCCATGAGCATGATGCACTTTGATTTGTGGCATATAGGTAACAATGCCATGTCAAAGGATATTTTTACTATGAATCAAATTAAAAAACTATTGACCCATTTTGTTTGTAAAAATCGTGACCAGCGGTGGTTCCATTATCCACAAAATTTTAATATAATTCCTTTCTCATTGAGCCCCTATTTTCACCAGAGTTTGAAAGATCTACCCCCACTCGCCGTGAAGCTTCTTTTTGTGTTTCTTCCACTGGTATAAGATGACCTACAGGCCATTTGAGTTGCATCTACGACCCGTTTTAATGGATGTAACCAACCATCTTAAAGAAAATTCATAGTCTCATTTGAACCCATTTTTCTTGAATTGACCTTTTCTTCAAAATCTAAGATATGACGAAAATCTAAGTGTATTGTAAACATACAAAACCTCTACGGGATTTCTATCAAAAGAGGCTCCTCATCAACAATCCATTGCTGGTCTCGTTTTGATAAGAATGGAGAGATTCTATAGTACAGTTGGTGAACAAGATTGATTTATAAGTATATGAATTTATGCAATGCATTAAAAAGTAGATCAATCTGATCCTAACCTAAGTTACAGCTCTCCAAAACTTCAACAACCACATCCAAGCACAAAGCAACCGATCTTCTTAGTTCCACGATTTCTCTTCGAACGATATTTTTAGGTCCAATCACCAACATACCATCAAGTTCTTCAGTGTTTTCTTCAATTTATGCCACTACAGGTGAGATGGACATCATATGTTTTGAGATCCTTGTGCCATCTTTTATATTGGCTTTAATGTATTTGGAAATTTTTCCTTCGTACTCATGGAAAAAATTAGTTGAGTTGGAATGAGAATTAGCTAAGATTTAGGCAGAGAGACAATCAAAGCAGCCTCTAACTTAGGCATTAGAGATTGAAATGAAGTAGTTGTAGCAAAACATTTTTGTCCTGAATAAACAAAAATCTGATTTGTAGGCTGAAGTGCGAAATCTTTAAGAAAATATTAGTGAGTATAATAATAAGTTATGATCTTGGAATTTATGGCCTCTTTTCTTTTAAGAATATTACTTGTGCAGAACTTGGAAAATCTAATTTGGATTCAATGTCAAGCTCATTTTATTTTTGAGACCTTTGAATCTATCATCCTTTGGTTAAATGTTGTCACCCAATACTTATGAAGTTTTGAAGTTTTGGATTGTTCTCTTGACTATTCTACTATACTTTCCATTGCTTGAAATACCTCTCACTTATACTAGCAAGCAGTCAAGTACGTATTGCTTCTTGCCTTGTAGTGCTTGGTGTTTGAAAAACAATATATGTTCACACAAGTTGAATACCTTAAGGCAAATGTATCACTATATATCTATAAATTTCTTGCTATTTTTATTCAAAATATTGTATTTTCTTTAAGCAAGCTTTGGAATACCTTCATTGGTATACTTGCACACAGTTACCACTACAAGTAGTTAAAAACTAAGATTAGTGGACATGATAACCAACAATGGCTCTCGTCTGAAGGAACAAAAGAGATGGTGAAACATCAAATACCAATAAGGTCAGATTCTTAATTACCTTGAAATCCCCATGCAACTAATAACTTACATTTGAAAGAAAAAATATTACCAAGAGTAAGATCTTGGCTAGTAAGTCCCATCAACACACTTCAAATTTAAATTTCGAATATAAAATTCATTGTGTAAGGAGTCACAACCTAGGCGAGGATCTTCAATTCACCAAAGCATAAAATCTGAAGTTCCACGTGAAGATTTGATAAAAGCAAATTTTGAAAACATGTTTCAATGGCGATGTGATCTATAAACCCAAATGGAGAAGGTTCCAGCAGAGAGCATCAACAACATTAGGCATACCAAGTTCACATTTAAAGAGTAAAATTTTGTAATAAAAAATTTAAGGGAAAAGAAAAAAAAGTCTATGAAAGAAAAAATTGGGAATTAGATGGCTTCAAAGAAAGAGATAGAGACACTAAATTCTACAATTAAATTTTCAATTGCAATCACCAGAATAAAAGTGTTTCACCTCGAACTGCCAATGGAGCAAAAAAATAAAAACCACAAAGATATTAATGGAGTGAAAAACTTAAGAACCTGCAACTCCTCTAGAATCTAGAGACATATACATCATAGGGAATGAATTCTATATTATACCACGTTCCAAGGCTAGCAACCCCAAAACAAAACAAGTTTTATAAAAGAGGTCACACTCTAAAAGAAGTTGAGAGATCAATGATAGAAAATGGCAACCCGAAAGTCACCATGCCTAGACAAGTTCACCAAATAATTCTTTCAAGACTATTGGGTAATCATAGGGGAAAATGTCTGCAAGAATTCCTGCAAGCATTTAACTCCACTTTCCCTTCATGCCCAAATGCTCCCACTTTCCTAGCTTTCCCTTCATTCCCAATTACTCCACTTTCCTCTTTCTTGTCTCACACCCAAGGAAGATGAGGCTAATTATCCAAACAAATTTAGACTGATTTCACTCTAAAATATGATGTTTAAAATCATATTTAAGATATTAGTGAACACATTAGTAGAGAGAATCATGTCCTACGTAATTTCACATGTTCAAGGAAGCTATATTGGAGGATATTTAAGATAATAATGAACATTGTAGAGTCAATCATGTCCTACAGAATTTCACATGTTCAAGTAAGCTTTATTGGAGGATATTTAAGATAATAGCTAACACACTAGTAGAGCCAATCATGTCCTACAGACAAAATTTCACATGTTCCAGGAAGCTATATTGGATGATATTTAAGATAATAGCTGACACACTAGTAGAACCAATCATATCCTACAGAATTTCACATGTTCAAGGAAGGTACATTGGAGAACATTATATTATTGCTTGTGAGACCATTCACTCCTCCAAAGTCCCAAAAACTATGTATGTTATTAAATTTAGCATGCCCATCTCTTGTAATAATCTAAATTGAAACTTCTTAGTTCAAACTTCAAATGCTATGGACATTTGGCTCTAGTCAGTGTTGGGTTCGCTAGATCAAAATGCTTATCTCCTCATCCTTTTTTACTCTAGTTAATGGCTCCCTCATTTTCCCATTTAACCTATCTCGCTATGTCAAACCAACATGCAGTGGGAGGAGCAACTGGAGACACACCCTATATCTTTATTAGGGGGTTTATATCTTAGTAACTTAGTGCCATATGTGTTTCTTATCCAGAAGGATGAGTATAACTCACTCACAATGATTTTCCAGAGAGAGCTCACTCAAGCGAGTGTTTTCTTAAGAGCCGGCAATTACATGTTTGCATTGAAGAGAGGAAGGGCAGGTATAATGCTACTCATCCATATTCTAAAAAATGCCTTTCAGATTCTAGTTAATTTCTTTTGGGATATGCGTACTTTCCTTTCTTTCCTTGGTAAAAAGAAAACTCTTCCACTATCCCATATCTCGTTTTTGTGGGATAAAAATATTCATCATGGCATAACTTTTAAAACTCAACGGCCCTCTAGCTATATAGTAACAATGTTCCCCTTTTTCCACCTTCAATTTGCCGGTGGCAGAATGGAAAATCTATCAATCAAGGAAAAATCCTTTGAAGAATTCCTTTTCTTCTTCAGAACTTTGTTATCACCAAGAGAAACATACTTTGAATTCTCATTCCTCCAAAAATATTATTCCTTCAAACTTCCTCAAGGCCCTTCAAAATTCCTCAAAACTCCTCTCCTTGAGAATTCATTGAAAAATATTACCTAAGAAGGACCTCCTTCCCAAGCTTGACCATAAGCTCAACACCACCTTCAAATATCTCTCTCTCCCAATCAAAATAACTTTGCTTTAAATTTATCTTTACACTAGACCTCATGTGCTTTCAAGAGGCCTACAAATTATCAACCATCAAATTCCTCACAAGGTAAAGATATGGTGGAGGAAACTCAACACTGAATAAGCAGTGTGGGATAAAATAGGATGCAAGGGACATCAAGGCACAAGGTCTTCTAAGAATGGAGTGGAACCAACTAGGACCTCTGATATAAACAAATTCTCATAAAATCAAAATTATTGTTCAAAACTACTGTTTCTGTAAAACTAGAGATGAGCATTGAGAAGTTTACAAATTTTAGATAATTCTTGGCAACTAAAACCTCAACAAAGCAAGGGACAAATTTTTCAACAATCGAAAATTTGTGCCACATCCTGAACAAAGCTTTGTATATATTAGAAATTATCATAAATTATGATGGGTACTATTGTATGCCTACCATACTATCATAGTATAGCAACCATTGCATGTCAACCAAGCAACGATGAAGAGTAGAGTATTACCAAGTACAGCTAGTGTCAACAAACAAGGAGTTCAGTGTGAACTTTGAACACTAGATTAATTGGTGAAGAGAGAAATATTGAACTGAGTTAGGGTTGACCTCTAAATTTCACTACTTTATGATCAAAATCATCAACTATATTTGACATCTACTCCTAATCGAGTTATATTTGGACACTGAACTCTACCAAAGTTCGTTTAATGGAATTCCATTTGAAACCTTAACTCCACCACTTCAAAATAAAAATCAAGTTTATCTGGCATGTGCCTGCCCAATGAAGGAAAAAATAAATATCAACTGTATCTATCATGTCCCATAAGCCATCCATAATCCAAAGTGTAATCTGTCCACACACAATCAATCCGATACAATAGTTTTATATATTTTTGCACAACTCTATAACTCTACAAAACTCTCAAACACAAAGATTAGAGCCAAGTATATGAGAAGATGCATTAATAAAATATCATTATAACATTTAAACCTTCATTAACATCTCTATCCTATTTCATTGGCGCTTTAGAAGCCAGACTAATGAATTAAAAAATGATGTGTCAACCATTATTAATTACAACATGTCCTGAAACTATGTATGGACTTGCATATATTATACTGATTTGCAGCATATGCTTGCACTTGTTATGCACATAAAATTGCTAGCAAATTTACTCTGGATAGTTTCACATGCTCATGGTTTGATACACTTCAATTCTCACATTCTCATACAACATCCAATCAAAGGCACACTAACAAAAATTACTGGGAATTCAATATTAAAGCTCAGAGAGTACAACCAACACATCTGACACCATTAATGTCACGTATTCAGACCCATCACCACTTTTAAATTCATTGCCAACAAAGTTTGAGTATAGAACAATATTTCCAGTAGTTATTTACATTGGAGTCCTCTTTCCTTCTTCATCATAAGCACTAGTTCCTACTGCAATTATCTGCTTACATGAAAATATGTAATAGAAGTCAAACTTTCAAAAATTCCATCACATATTTTCTAATAAGCCTTATTTTATGCCTGGACTAGATTTAAAACATAGGAAATGTAAACAGAGTTTGTTTCTAAAAATAAAGTTCCCTGTTAGAATACTTTAAGCATGCTACCAATCCCTATATTTTAACATACCATTCCTATAAAAGGTTTCCCCTTAGCACTTTCAGTGAGGAGCAGACCACCAGCTGTCTTCTCTTCCAGCCACTGCAACCTGTAGCATACATTCAACCCTTAGATATTTTCTGAAGAAGATATATAGCTTCCATACTCAAATATCCAATTTCAATTCGGCCTGAATATTTTTATCGAAGCCCCTCTAAGAATTTGGACTAAAAATGTTATATTGCTACTAAAAATTGTTGCCATCAAAACCTTACCTTAATCAAAAATCGACCATTCCATGGCTTCAAATCCTTGAGGTCATTTGTATCATGAACCCCCACAATGTCATCTTCCTTTACAAGAAGATGATTAACTCCATTGAATTCAATCTCTGTGCCAACCCACTTGGAATACAAAATATTTGCACCAACCTGCATAGTACAAACACAATAGTGTCATACTCTCTTTAACTATATCTAACACACATGCAAAAACAAACAAGTCATCCAAGGATTCCTCACTTGTCTTACACAAAAGACATCTTCCAAGACCCCCTCATCCCAAGTTAAAAAAATTTTGTCTGAAGCTAACCAGCTAAAGATTTTAGCTTTAAGAGGAATTTCTAACTTTCAAACTAAGTGTCACTATGGGGATATTTCCCTCATCATTTATTCTTCCATCTTTACCTTGTATTATAGTTTGGAAATATATTCATCAGGTCCTTCATTTTTTGACCACTTAAATTAGCTCATCTTGTTTAGAAAGTTTAATCATTAATGGCACTAGAATTTAAGCTATTGTTTCTTGCCTCAATTTTTACCCCTCACAAATTCAAATCCCAAGTTAAATTCAAGCCATGAGATCAAACATTCATACCATCATTTGTTGCTACATTTTCCCTGCAATAAATCCCTAAGAGATGGATATATCTTATTATCTTACAAAATTTAAAATTACCTTTAAAGCCAATCTAGGGGTCTTCCCCTATTCTTACCTTATCCCTTTGAATCCTCCATGCTCTCCATTTGCCTATTAATGGGAATGCTTTCACCAAATCTTTCCTAACAATAGAATTTCCATTAAAATGGTCCCTTTTTTCTATAAATTAATCTTTTGTAGAAATCATTCTCAAATGTCCAGTTTTCGTAATTTTCTCCTACAAACCTTCATTATAGACTAACCTCTGTAGACTTTTAATAGCTACAGCTAGATTGAAGAGATTTATTTTTTCTTATGACCCACACTCTAGCTTCTTTAAAATTTACCCCCTGGCTCCATTTAACTAAATAAATTCATTTCGTTTTCCTTCTCTTTTCATAAATTTTCATATTATAAAGAGCATAAATTGTTCTTCAGAAATTCAAATGTCCATCCATTGGGCGCGATTTTTAGTTTTTTGGAGTTTAAAACTAATTGTATTTCCTCTTTGGAGACCTCTACCTCCAAGTCTATGTTCATTTCATCATTGATAATGCTGGGAAATAACATGATAATTATCATGAATTCACAAATATTTGTTGCCATGAGACTTTTAAAATGTTGCTTTCTCACTTCAGCAATCTCCTTAAAAGACTTATTAACCCTAGAGCTATCTCGCTTACTTTTTCCCCAAATAATGTTAATATTTCTTGTATGACTTGAGTACTTGTGAAAATTTTTAGTATTCATGGCACTTTTAGAGAACAAGATGGTTCTCGTTTTTAACTTAGTTTCTTTTTCCTCTTTGGCAAGGTGGTTTGTTTTCCCTTCGAGCTACTTGAGAGAATTGATGTCATCTTTCAAAAACACCCCTACTTTATTATTAATAGAGGTTTTTAATTCATTTTTTCACATCCTTTAAATATTTTTGAACAAATCCTTGAGCTAAATCTGCAATTTCACCTTTTACCATTTTTACCTTGTCTATGAACTACTTCATGTCACTGCCCTCACTGTTACTATTGTAATGTCATCAATTCTTGATGACCACAACCTTGGAATCCTTTTATTTAGTGAGTAAGTGATTAAAATTAAAGGGGGTTGTATGCTTCTTACTGTCTGATTCAATTTGATGCGATATAGGGTGAGCTTCCCTAAAAAATTTATGATCTCACTCCGTGAATCTAACGTCAACTAAGTAGCAACAAACGATTTATCTAGACTTTTTGAAATTCCACTTTTTCCTTTTTAGTTATTTCTCTAGGTAGGTGCTTATTTAATTGGTTCTACATCAATCAACTTTTGAATTTCAAAGAAATGAATGAAAAATCATTTAGAGATGGGGTTTTGCTTGCTGCAAGGTCCCCAGTGATTGTCAACCATCCCCTTTACCTCCTCTTTTTTTGAAACCATGACTTTTCCTTAGAGTTATTAGAGTTTCTTCCAATGGAGACTTCGTGGTGATCCTGATCAAGTGTTAAACCGCCTTCCAGACACCAAAATGACCCACAACATTCTTTCTTTGATCTTGGATGGTAAGATGAATTGAAAATCTCACCACCTTTATTTGTGAGGCCCCTTTATTTGGCTAACTACCCAAATAGGAAAAAGAATGAATCTGTACATCATCTAATGAAGCTTCTGAATACTAGATTACATGGTCTAAAGAATGGATAACTGGCATGAAGAGAATGCCACATTTTCCTGAAGCAAAAGATGGACCCAAATTTTAGTGGGGGGGCTTTAAAGTCCCCTAAACCTTCCTTAATGTTACAAACAATTTTGTAACACCCAATAATGGAAGGGGATTCTTTTAGTACTGTGAGATAACATGAGGAATTGATAAAAGGGGACCTACCCTGATAAGCCAGAGGAAAATCATGTGTTCCTTCAACCACTTTAGGACCACATACGTCAGATTAACACTTATCACCTTCCAAAGCTGGAAGTCGGAACAACATCCGAATCAACAGTATTGAGATTTGCCTGCCCTTTTCCTTCTACCTTGTCTAGAACTCAAACTAGCCTCCAAATTAGAATCGGTAGACACCACCATTCATACTTTTTTCTCTCTCTACAATATTTCCACAAAATTGTATGAGAGCCAGCCCAATGAAATGGAACTTTTCGCTATTGGAAAGTACAACTTCTAGTTTAAAATCCATTTTCCTTGGGAAATCTTAGTATCTGCAGACAATCTCAGTATTTTCATGAAGATGAGTTTCTGCCATCATTTTAACCACTCTCCTATCTTTGAAACTAAAAAATTTCTCCAAGGAGACAAAATTTTCCCAAATAATGTTAATGTTTCTTATATGACTTGAACACTTGTAAAAACTTTTAGTATTCATGTCACTTATAGAGAACAAGATTGTTCTCCTTTTTAGCTTACTTTATTTTTCCACTTTGGCAAGGTGGTTTGTTTTCCCTTCCAGCTACATGAGAGGATTGATTTCATCTTTCAAAAACACCCCTACTTTATTATTATTAGAGGCTTTTAATTCATTTTTCAACATCCTTTAAATATTTTTGAACAAATCTTTGAGCTCAATCTGCAACTTCACCTTTTACCCTTTTCAACCTGTCTATGCACTGCTTCATGTCTCTGTCCTCATTGCTACTATTGTATTGTCATCAATTCTTGCTGACCACAACCTTGGAACCCTTTTTATTTAGCCAGTAAGTGATTAAAATTAAAGGGAGTTGGATGCTTCTTACTCTCTGATTAAATTTGTAGCAATATAGGGTGAGCTTCCCTAAACTATTAATGATCTCACTCTATAAATCTAACACCAATTGAGTAGTAACAAAGGATTTATCTAGCCCTTTTGAAATTCCACTTTTGCCTTTTTAGTTATTTCTCCAGGTAGGTGGTTATTTAATTGGTTCTACATAAATCAACTTTTGAAATTCAAAGAAATGACTAAAAAATCATTTAGAAATGGGGTTTTTCTTGCTGCGAGTTCCCCACTGATTGTCAACCATGCCCTTTACCTCCTCTTTCTTTAAAACCATGAATTTTCCTTAGAGTTATTAGAGTTTCTTTTAATGGAAACTTGGTGGTGATCCTGATCAAGTGCTCAACCCCCTTCTAGACCCCAAAATCACCCACAACATTATTTCTTTGATCTTGGACAGTAAGATGACTTGAAAATCTCACCACCTTTATTTTCTGAGGCCTTTTTAACTAGCTAACCACCCAAAGAGAACAAAGAACAAAGCCATACATGATCCGATGAAGCTTCTCAATACTATCTTGCATGCTCTAAAGAATGGATAATTGGCATGAAGAGAATGCCACATTTTCTTGAAGCAAAAGATGGACCTAAATTCCAGTGGGGGGGCTTAAAGTCCCCTAAACCTTCCTTAATGATACAAACATTATTGGAACACCCAATAATGGAAGGGGATTATTTTAATAATGTTAGATAGCATGAGGAATTGATAAAATGGGACCTACTTTGATAAGTCATAGGAAAATCATGTTTTCCTCCAACCACTTTAGGACCACATACGTTAGACTAGCACTTATCACCTTCCAAAGCTGGAAGATGGAAGAACATCTGAATCAACAGTCTTTAGATTTTCCTACCCTTTTTCTTCTAACCTTTTCCAGACTTCAAACTAGCCTCCAAATTAGAATCTGTAGACACCACCATTCATACTTTTTTTCTCTCTACAATATTTCCACGAAATTGCATGCGAGCCAACCCAATGAAATGGAAATTTTCACTGTTCATAAGTCCAACTTGTAGTTTAAAATCCATTTTCCTTCGGAGATCTTAGTATTTGCAAGCAATCTTAGTATTTTCATGAAGATCAGTTTCTACCAGCATTTTAACCACTCTCCTATCTTTGAAACTGAAAATTTTCTCCAAGGAGACAAAATAGATTTTTAGCATTACTGACCCTTCTAAATTTTTTGAATTCCTCCACAGCTCTAAAGGGAGCTTGAATCTATTTCAAAGATGTTTTTTCCTCCTTTGGGTCAAAACCTACTTTCCATATTTTAGGCATAGTCTAGAGGGCCCTTGCCTCCAATGTTGCTTGAGAATCAAGTTTTCATCCTGCTAGATTTTCACCATAAAACAAATCCATCCCCATACTAAAATATGTAATGCATGTTGAGTTTTGTAGCTTGGAAGGTACTTCTAGTCTTGTGTCTTGACTAGAAAGACCTAGATTCATGCTTGTTATAATGGGTTCCCAAATGTTTCTCAGAACAACCCTTGCAATGTTTTCCATCTGCCATGCTGAGAAAATGCCACTGAGAAGAATTCAACTTCAAGCATATTTCCAAACCTGAAATCTAGACAAGAATCTTCACACTACTTTTCCATGTATGGAAAGCCAAAATGCAAACTAGGCAAGCCCTCTAGAGTCTCTCTCACCATTAATAATGTCCAACTGCATGTAGCAGGGAAAATCCCAATGACAGTGAGCATTATCTCTCACGAAGGGGATCGAATAATTCTCCATTCTCATCAACTCAACACCTTTCACTCAACCAACAAATGAGCCACATATGGAGGCCAGAGGTATCTAAGAGTTAATCCATACATATTTATTTCCTATCATGTCTCTATGTTTTTGAATTATATTACCCTTCTTATAGTTAGAGATTTACTTATAAAACGTTAGTTGTTCATGTTTCAGTCTTTTAGTTTACCACATCATATTTGATGGTGAAGGTACTAT
Source organism: Pinus taeda (assembly GCA_000404065.3). Taxonomy (NCBI): domain Eukaryota; kingdom Viridiplantae; phylum Streptophyta; class Pinopsida; order Pinales; family Pinaceae; genus Pinus; species Pinus taeda. Next base: position 131,437 of record APFE030568432.1, read on the forward strand.
GATATAACATTGGTTTAAATATTTTAACAACAAATCTACGAAAATGTAAATGAAACCAGACGATATGAAAGGGAAAAAATTAAGGAAACAGGTGCCAAACAATGTACTGATTGTGTGGTTAAATTATAACAATAATCAATGAATTATTCAATCCAAAACAAATTACCCATCTCCATGTGACTTCAAAATGTATCTACAATAGCTTCACATCCTCAACGTGCCACTTTGGAACAAACTAGCTGAGCTACTTATAATCAAATAAATTGCTATGGCACATGGTACTTTTATAAATAGATTTCTCAGAGTGGAATTGTCAATGTAACATAGTGTGTAATAGAGTGTCAAAAGAAGAATATCTCAAGTAAAAAATGAAGTAAACATATCTGACATCCGAAAGGATAAGTCACAAAATTTTGAAAGTTATTAATGTTAAGCAACAGTTTAGAGGTCATTGGAGTTGCAGTCTTTGTAGATGGATTAAAGGACATTATTAAAGGTATGTCAATGACTCAAGGCTAGTTGTCCAAAGCAGCATAAATATTTTTTAAAAATACACATCTAATTCTTGAGATAAAATGAATGTTAATCTACTCCTTGTCAAGTGTGAGGTTGAGTTTACTTGCAAAGGTTTTTGTCCTTGTTCAACTATTTACAAGTTCATGTGTATTTTTATGTAGAAATACTCATCGTCTGATGATTTCATCCTTTAGACGGATGATTGTTATGGTTAGTATGCCTTCAACATAAAGGTTTGTTTACTAGTTGGCTGATGATTTAATTCTTCAGACATAGATGATTATTATGCTTAATATGCCTTTAGCAGAAAAGTTTGTTTACTAGTTGGTAGATGATTTAATTCTTTAGAGATGGATGATTATTATGCTTAATATGCCTTCAACAGAAATGTTTCTTGAACTTGCTGACTCTTATGGTCTAAATTATTTTGAAATTACTTACAAAGTTGTGGTCTATACAAGTTGTTTCAAGAAATTATGGGCTTCTAATTATTTGATTGTGGTCATGCTTGACATATTTGGTCTTGTTTCTTGTAGATGTTGTGGAAAAATTGTGCAGTCAAAGGAAAATGGATGCTTTATGATTTGTCTTTGCATTTGGACTTGTAGAAAAATTTCCACTTGTGCCTCTGTTGAAGGCATATCTCGAGCATCAAAGGAAAGGATCAAAAGGAATAGCAAAAAAAGGAAGATATCATGTTGGGTCATAGGTATGTTTATTCTTATTGGTGTGGTTCATGCTCCCTTGTTACTATAAACTATCAAAATATTAACTTGTCATTAGACATATTCTCTAAACACTTCCATGTTTTATTGTATAATTCAACAACTTCAAAAGAAATTCATTCATTGAACAATGTAATAAAGTGCATTGAAGTGCTTCACACCTATAAAATTTACTAGAGCTATTATTGAGTATTTGGATGGGGTTATCTTTTCCAAGCACACACGTACAAGAATACAAGAAATAATATGCCCGAAAAATTTCAATTTATCTTCCTACAAATAGGTTTTTCCCTTCCATAAACCTCATGACTCACTCTACTTCTTTCTAGTGAACAAATTTGGGACTTTTCATGAATTGTGAGACAATTCCAACCCCATAACTATTAGTTCCTTATTTAAAGTTATACCCACTATATTAGAACCTGCACAAGGAGAATTCCATTCCCATTTGAAAAGAACCTACAATCGACTTATACGATGTTATTTAATATTTTATGTATTTCGTTGCATCCTTGGCCTGTGACATAAAGACACAACATGCTAACTTGCATTTTCTATACTAACACTCCTAAACAATAATATAGTATGCCCAAATTTGTCATTTCAAATGATTTATGCATCTCACCTTTTGGTTTTTCAATTATCAACGTTCTTACTTATATTGATGAGATTATCTACAACGGAGGACATAGTGAAAATATCTGTGAGATTTTTATCTGTGTTGTACAAAAGGTGATTTTTCTTCAGCAGCACTACAACACAATGCAATTTCCATTCAGCGGAGAAGTGTACCCAGTAGTAGCCTTGGTCTGTGTGCAAATGAGTTTAATTTACAGTAGACTTTATTTGTTGTTTTGAAGGTGTTTCTCCTTCAATAATACTTCATCTCAGCAGATCCTTTCAATCTACAGCTTCAGCAGATGCATACAGCCTTGGGGTACATGCTATAGATTCCATTTTTTCTTTGAGGGTATAGCAACAATGAAAGAAGCACATCAATTTTAGGCAAATTATGGTTGTTGTATGCAAGCATGCTTGTCTAGTGTTTCCCAAAATTATATAGAGCCATATCTAGTATACTTTTATATTTTAACCTAGATGGTCACTTTCCTTAATTTTGTGTTTTTCTTAGTAATATTTTATGCACAGATTTATCTTTAAGAAAAATGCATAGTAGAGAAGGGTTCTATATTTTGAGCAGGGGACACTCTTCTAGGTACGAGGTATTCTATTATAGGGAGCTTCTGTCATGGATGTTAGGTTCTTTATCGTAGATAGAGTTCCAAGTCCCTGCCTCCTTAACAAAGTCCATGCCAGACAAGACACCGATGGACAGAGTTCCAAGTCGCTAAATTTTCCAAGAACCCACGTGAGCCTAGCTATCCAGTCTAAACTCCTTCACATTCCAGTCATCTCTTGGTTGTGATTTCACAGAGAGATCCCTCTCTAGCTCGGTAGGGCTAGTTTCCAATCTAAAATCTTGGTTTGTAATTACCCCCGTCGATCTCCTCATTAGCCTGGGACATTGTGGATGATAACAGAGGGCATGAAAACTAGGGAGTGCGAAGGTGCTCTAGTGAATGTAAGGTTCCCAAGTCATGGAAAAATGTAATGCTAGTTGTGAGTTCATGACTACCAAGGTGTGTTAGGGAATGCTAGGGCACGCTAACATGTGCCCGATATTACGAAGACATGTCAAAGAAGCTAAGATGTGCTAAGTACTAACTATTGATTCTCTTATACATAAATAATTTTTCCTTCACCCACTTTTCATAACTTGAATAACCATTAGGTAGGGACATGTAGCATAGATAGTAAAATATTGCCAAGGCTTTAATTTATTGAAAGTTGCAGAATTTACAATTTATGAAGTTTCAAGGTCTAATTTTTAAAAGTATAATTATTTAAGGGGTTCTAGCTCAATGGAAGAGCACCTGCTTTACAAACAGGAGGTTGGTCGTTTGATTCCATCGTGCCCTAACATCCATATGGAATGACGATGATCAATTTTTGCTGCAAAGGCTCTTTTAACTATCATCAATGAGCTTTGGTGACATTTTTCGACCCTCACCAAAAATATGAACTGATGACGGTCAACGAACCCCACCATATATACACATCTATAGTGACCACCCTAAAAGGTTCGTAACCATAAACTTTTATTGTTGATATGAAATGGTGATGATCATTGTCCATCATTATAGTCATTATTTGTGACATACCTTGAATGTCACTAGAACACCTATACTTTTGGCAATGGGGCTTTTAGTGACGGTCAATCAACATCACCATATATTTGCACCAATCGTGATGACCATTAAAGATCCATCACAACAAATCATTGTTGTTCATATGAAATGGTGATTGTTACTATCCATTATTATAATCAATATTCTTGATGGACCTTGAATGTCACCATAATAATTATACTTTTGGTGATTCCACCTTTGGTGCCATTTAGCTTTTGGTGACTGAGGCTATAGTTCATCACAATTGCTCATATGCAATGGTGATGGTCACTATCCTTCATTATAAATCATCATTGTTGACGAACTTTGAATGTCACTACAACACCTATACTTTTGGCGATGCTACCTTTGGTGACGTTTAGTTTTTGGTGACGGAGGTTATGTTCCATTACCATTGCTCATATAAAATGGTGACAATCTCTATCCATCACTATAAATCATTATTGGTGATGAACTTTGTATGTCACTACAACACCTATACTTTTTGCGACACCACCTTTGGTGACGTTCAGTGTTTAGTGACGAATGCTCCTTTGACCGTCACCAATGAACTTTTGGTGACATTTTTCACCCCTCACCAATGTCATTTTTCTTGTAGTGTTAACATACAAGAAAAGTGGAATCTTGATATGGATGTTCTTTGAGTAAATAATCCTATTGTAAACAGAGAGTAAAAATTTCCCCATGCATGCCAACCAATGTTGGGTAAGAAAAATTATCCCATATAAATATTTCACAATATCACCAAAACCAATCTAAAACGAGAGTGAAATCAACACACTCGAAAAATCGCAAACAAAAATGAAAATAAAAACCAAAAAAGGAGAGTTAAAATAAAAGCCATATTTAAAATAAATCCAAACAAGACTATTCACAAACATCTCGCGACAAAAGAACAAGTATGAGGGAAAAATATATGTTTTTCTTAAGTTGATATTTTGATGAACTTTTTCTCACAATTTTTTTCTCAAACAGTTATAGGTTATTATGATTTTAATAGAAAGACTAGATAGTAGTTATTAGAGAAAATGAAATCAAATAAGATGTATCTCCCCTTGTAAATTGTTCTTGTCTAAAAATTAATCATGCATGGAAACATCTTAATGATTATTTAACAAAGATGAGGCTGAAAGCTATATTAAATGAAAGCAAAATATAGGTTAAGGGACTCCAAAATTTAGCTTATTTTCATATTGATAAACATCATAACTACTTTTCCTTAATGCACAAACAAGAAAAATGTGGATAATAAATTATGATTCTCACAAAGTAGTGGTGCTAGATTTTCAAACTAATTCTTGAAGACCTACAAAACCAAAGATTTAGATCAGAAAATACTAAAAACAAGGATGAAACAAAAATCATAAAGAAAATGGTAATATATGAAAGTGAGAGTATAAGAGTAACCTTGAAGAATCTCATAATAATTCACCTTAGGGATGTAAATTTTCTTCAAATTAAAGAAGTAATCTTCTTCTTATGATCAAAGTTAAAAACATGATGAAGAATATCTCTAACAAAGTACACATGTGCTCAATATCAACTATTTATTACATATAAACTAGAGTGAACATTAAACTGGAAAATAATAGTTCATTTTCAAGGAATCAAGAATCACAATCATCCGAAATAAGAATGAAAATAATGAAATCCTAAAAAACCATCACTTCACTTTGTGTTGCAACTACGATTATCCTCTTTTCCAAGTTATGATTTCAACCATGTTCTTTGTATGTGCAGGCTAGGTGAAAGAATTATGATTTCGTATCATCCACAAAATTTACTTAAAATGTCATGGAATCAAGCGAAAGCTCCAACCTATGTAGCGATGTGTATATATTTAGAAAAAGAGAGGACTTGGGCCTTTTCATAGTGTAGATTAGAATGTAATAGTATAACTATAATGAATTCATAAGCAAATCAAATCTAACATAAATTAACCACAATCCAATTTACCTTTCCATATTCCGAACATGCTTACAAACCTTTTGTGTTAATGCGATCGTTGATTGGGCATGACAAGTGTTGCAATTTCATTGAAACGAGTATTATATTGTAAATCATGAATGGTTACATCATCTTGGGAGATCAAGCTGAGAAATAATAAAGGATGGCCACTAAGAGGATGTTTGGGATGACAATATCTAGGATGAGGTGGAGGGAAAATGATGGGAGTCTAATGGTAAAGTAATATGAGGGTATGGAAATGTCACATGAATGAATTGAGTCATCCTGATAGAAAGATCCTAGATGGAGTAGGAAGAATGTGCATTAAGGGTTCTGATGGAATATAACCAATATTACATGGAAAGTGGGGCCCATAATCGCCGAATAAGGCACCATAATAGAAATGTGATAAGGGCCCATAGGCTAGGTATGATGAAGAGTTGTCCCAACTAAATCATCCCATCTCTTTCAATGAAGAAGTGAAGTTAAGATTTGTCGTAAGAAGGATTGGATGACATGGAAAAGAGGTGGCACGCAGGGTGAATCAAAGAAATCACATGGCAAAAGGGAGCGCCAACTATTATGTTGTGATGAACGTTTCCATTATCTTGGAAGGTGATTCCTAGGAGGATAGAGAAGAGAAACCTATGAAAGCTCTAGAAGAGATCCTATTTGGTTGTCCTTAAATAAAGTGTAGAGGTATTTTCTCTAACTAGTAAAGATACATAAATAAATTTGTAACTTGTCGAGATAAGCCTGCTACCATCATAGACGTGTTTCATAGGAAGAAAATAAATATGAAAAACACATACGAAAAATGTTACATACTACAATATACCAATAGTTGGAATCAATATTGAAACTTTATTATTCTCTCCAAGGAAGAAAATCATTACACGAGTGCCCAAAACTACCAAAAACTATAAACCCTCTCTAAGTGGTTCACCTATCTTTCAAATATAACATAAAAATCAATTAGAAAGTAACTATCAAATATTTCAATAACTATCTAATTTTATTTAACCAAAAATTCTTTTAAAATTACAAAAATAAAATTTCTCATTCTTTAGAACTAGTGTGACTAACGAAGCATTGGGCCTAGGGATTGGTGCATGGTTACACAACTTGAACTTCAATAGGATTAATCATCCTTACTCATTTCTCCCATAGTGCTAACTTTGGGGTTTTACATTTGATCATTTTCTGGTATGCAATTTTCAAATTTGAGAGTTTTGTGTAATTTGGCTTCATAACAAACAATGTCTTCATTAACTAAAGAAGTTGAAAATATAATATTTCTAAATAATTTACCATATTTCTTCGTTTTATAATTTTAGTCTTTTCATGAGTTTTATCTTCCTGACTCTTATCAACCACTAATTTCTTCTCATATGATTCCCAAGAAAGTAATTTTCCTTCTTGGCCCCATAAATTAGATAAACCAAGTGTTGTTTTCTCATCAAATTTAGCATCAAATAAAGAGACTAGCTTCAAGACTTCCTTCAGTCCATTTGTAGCGTGAATATGATGTATATTCTTCTCATTCATTTTGTTAAGTTCAATTATTACTGAAGCTTTGTCTGTAATGTCTAATTCTTTGAGTTCAAATAATGTAATCTTTGAAACGGGAATTGTAAACTTAAAATGAGATCTCTAGCAAAAATATCGCCAAAAAACATAAAAAAACAACCTAAAAAATAAAAATGTTGATGTTGGAATACTAGAATGCTAGAAAACTTTGCAATTTTGACAAATTTCCAACCATGACATTATGAAAAAAAATTGTGAAAAAAAAACTTTTAAAATGAACACGTGAATGAAAGAGTCAGTGTACCAAGAGTAATTTCTTTTTTAAATGTTAAAAAAATAATGACTTCAAAATATTAGCATAAGACAAATTGACACATTGCAACAATAATTTAAAATTTAACCATTAAATTCACACACGATGTAGGAAAACTCAACCCATTGTAATTAAAACTTAAATATCAACCATGAAATTGACACATTGAGGGCACACTTGATCATTTGTAACAAAAACTTTAAAATCTACAATCAAATTGACACATAATGGGATCGAGTTGCTAGTTGAGGAGACATGGACCGTATAGGAAAAATAACATAAAAAAAAATAATAAATAATATATAAATGAATAAAAGGAAAAATACAAAACAAACAAAAATTAAAACATTGAAAAACATTAAGAAAAAATGCAAAAAGTTTAAAGAATAATAATAAAGTAAAATAAAAATATGTATTAACACATTAAAAAATAAAATAACATGAAAAAAAAACAAGAACAACGAAAACATAGAGAAAAATAGAAACAAAACAGAAACACAAAAAAATGGAAAAAATAATAACAAGTAAATAATAATATATATTTGAACAAAAAAAACCATGGCAAAAAAATAAATATAAAACTATCGAAAAAAATACAAATATAAAACATATACTAAAAAGAGAAAATAAAAAAATATCACACATAAAAATGTACAAAAGAAGAAAAGAAATTAACATTAAAAAAAAAAGAGTAAGAAAAAAATACAAAAAATATTTAGAAAACAAACATAATTAGTTAGAAAAACAAAATAAGAAATAACTTAACAAAAAATGCAAAAAAAACGAAACATTTTTATGTAATTAAAAAGAAACAAACAAAGAAAAAATAAAAACATTAAAATTAAATTAAAAAAAAAAAAAACACAAAAAAAAAAATATGATAAAGGCAAAAAAAAAATTTTAAAAACTTTTGAGAAAAATAGAATTTAAAAAAATAAAAACATTAAAAAAAGCCTAATTAAAGAGAAATTAAAAAAAATAACCATTTTTAAAAATCAAAATAACAAACAGAATATAAAAATATTGGAGGCCCCACCCGCCTTGGCCTTAGCGATCAGATTCTGAGAATCTAGCTACAAAGCCCTAGGTGGGCAGGGCCTCCAATTTTCAGGAATTGACCTGCCAAGCCCTAGGAGGGCAAGGCCTCCAATTTTTTATTTTTTTTATAAATGTTTATTTTTTTAGTTACTTTTTTAATGTTTGTATTAATTATTGTTTCTTTGTGTCCTTATCTTGTATTATAATGTTTTTTTATGTTTTTAATTTAGTTTTATTTTTTTTTATTTTTTGTTTCGTTTTTAATTTTATTCTTTCAAATCATTTAAAATGTGTTTCTAGTTTTTGTTTTTTTGTGTTCAATCTTTTTATTATTCTTTTGTATTTTGTTTGTTTCTATTTTTAATTAGTTTTTCTATTTTCTTTTATTTATTTTTTATTTTTTTATCCTCTACAAGATAATTTTGTATTTTTTTGTCTTTTTATATATAGTTTTTTCTTTTTTTTTTTTTATATATTTTTTATTTTTAATTTGCAAAAAATTGAAAATTCCATTATAAAAAAATATTGCAAAGAAAAACAAAAAAACACATGTTTGGAAAACTTTTAAAAAACTAACATCCTAGGAGGAAAAAACAAGAAGAGAAATAAAGAAACGTAAAAAACTGTTAAATAATCAACATTTAAAAGAAAATTTGTGCATACTTAGGACATAAAAAAATTTGAAGTGTCAAAAATGTGTTTAAGAAAAAATGTTGATGCTTTTAAGAGCTCTTTCCTCAGTCAGTATAGAGCATTTCTCCTACTTGCCTATGTAGATTTATTTTGTCAGAAAATGGGATGTCAACTACATTTATAGACAAATATAATGTATTGAAATCATGTCCTAAAGAATGGATTGAATAGCAGGCTGCACAAGAGACAATTTCAATTGATTCCTTTCTATGTCCATAGAAGAAAGAAACCTCCTTTGATAGGTTGAGGTTGTTTGTGCTATTAGTTGAGTTTCCATGTTACCTCTGGCCTTGTAATTTCTCTCTTCAATCTGATGGTAATAATTTTGCAATGTATCTGCTAGGGAAGGAGTCCCTTTATTTATAAATGTTGGAAGATTAGTAGAAATAGAAGAAGACGCAATGCATACTAGGTTTCCTAATTACAATTGGAAACCAGGCTAATCTAAGGGCCCTTATATCTTGTACATCTCGTTCATCTACTCGATGAGCATTTGAATCCTTCATATTCTACAATTTACATGAAAAGAATAAAGGTGCATTGTCAAATGCATGTGGGATTATAATAGAGGAATTATGTCACTATACAAGGGATATAAGTATAAGGGGGTGTAAAAAAATCGATATCTACAATATCTAGTGAAAGTGGCGGTTTTTGAAATTGGGAAGGTGTATTGGGTTCATATTGGTAGGGGGTTAAATAAAGTGATTTTTACACGTATCTTCCAATATGTAGTGAAATTAAGGGCAATATTTAGTATGCCATGAACACATTTTTTATGTCATAGGTTGATTGTGTGAAGGCCGCAAAACTTTGGTAGCCTTCAATTCCGATCAAAAGACTTCTCTAGAATTCCACCCTGGTTTTCTTGTGGAACACTAGGTCAATAGACCATCTTGTTACCGTCTCCCCCTCTTCTTATACTATTATTGAAACCACATAGTATAGAAAATCCTGTCATTCCCTTGGGGGCTTATTCTTTGGAACCCATATTGAGGCCTTCTTTAACTTGGGAAAACTCTCAACCTCCTAGCCCCACAAATGAAGTACTAGTCCCCATTATGTCTCATACAATGTTTTCTTTGGAGGGTTCCCTATCATCCAAAATGGATGTATTGGATTTGTTAAAGGCTTCTGGGGTTCTTTAGCTATTTTCAATGGAGGGAGTTCTTTTGCACATCTCAACTTGTTAGTATGAAATTTCGAGGAAGGTGTATAAAAAACATTCCACTTAATTCACTGGTGACACATGACCCTAACAACAATTATGGCTTCTTATGATTCATATATGCAATAATAAAACTAGAAAACCTACAACAAAAAAACATATGCGATAAAAAAATAGCAAACAGAAATATATATCCAAGGTAATAACCCAAATGGAAAGACCTTAAAATGAATAATAAATCTTTATTGATAACACCTCGTCAACGATATCTACAAAAGGGTCTGCAAATCCCCCTCTATGGGATGAGTATTTTTATTTACTCGATGCTTAAGTAATCGATTCTCTCTCCCAATGTGTGAGAAACCTAAAATAATGTGTAGAACTCAATGTGGGTTGTGTTATATTCTTTCCACAACTCACCCACATAGTTAACCAGGGGATTAGAGGGGGGCAGAGCCTTCCCTTCGTTGTCCCTATTGCATAACGGGGGCTTCACAGGGGGTTTGAGGGGTGCAAGTAACCTACTTTAGGTTGGGTGGACACACCCATGGTTTTGTGCATGATTTTCGCACATGCTTTTAGACGTGATGGTTTTCAGTCTGTGGTTTTGGATGCGATGGTTTTTCGGTGCATGGTATTGGATGCTTCGGAATGTATAAATATGTATTATAACATTAAAATGAACATAATGAAAACTCAAGCTCGTTGTCCCAGTTTTTGGATCTAAGGGAAAATCTCTATGTATATGTGTTTTATGTGTTATGCTCTCATATTATTTATTTTATGTGTTCTAGAATTTGTATGCAGGTAATTTTTGTTAGATTACTTTTATATGTTGTTGTTGCTTTTGATTTTGAGGTAGAACAGATGGATGTGAAGACAACATTTCTTCATGGGCATCTAGAAAAGGAAATTTACATGAAGCAACCTAGAGGCTATGCAGCGAAGGGTAAGATAGAACTAGTATGCAAGTTAAAGAAGTCTCTGTATGGGTTAAAACAGTTACCAAGGATGTGGTATTAGAAATTTGATACATTTTTAAGGGGACTTTGCTTCACCAGAAGAAAAGAAGATCACTGTGTGTATTTTAAATTAATTGGTTATCGTGCTATTTATTTGGTCTTGTATGTGGATCATATGTTGCTGGTTGGAAATGACAAAGAAATTATGGAGGCTTTGAAGACCCAATTTCCCTCCAAATTTGACATGAAAGATCTTGGTGATGCAAACTATATTTTGGTCATGGAAAGTAAAGGGATCAGGAAAAGAGGAAGCTCTGGTTAAACCAGAGGAAGTATGTCGAGACAGTATTGCAGAGATTTAATATGCAGGATAGTACACTAGTGAAGGTTCCTATTCTTGTAGGTGTAAAGTTATCTGTTGAAGAGTGTCCCAAGACACAAGAAGAAAAAGAGGACATGTCCTGTGTTCCATATGCAAGTGTAGTTGGTAGCTTGATGCAAACAATGGTATGTATTAGACTAGACATCGCACATGCAGTGGGAGTATTGAGAAGGTTTATGTCAAAACCAGGAAAGGAGCATTGGACAACAGTGTAGCGAGTTTTCAGGTATTTGTGTGGCACTAGTGATTATGGTTTGTGCTACCAAGGAAGACCAAGATTGGACAGAGTGTTGGATATTTGTGGTTTTGTTGATGCAGACTATGCTGGAGATCTGGATCAGAGAATTTCTACAAGTGGGTATGTGTGTAACCTATTTGGAGGTGCATTCAGTTGGATGAGTAAGAAAAATTTGGTATTAGAGATGTTTTAGCTACAAGGGATGCCTTTGTTGCTGAGGGGTTTCGCTCGGGCCTATGGTAGACCCTATTGAGTGGGAGATTTGCAAGATCAATTCTTGCGGTGAAAGAAGATGGCGAGCAGTGGAAAGATAGAGATCGAGAAATTTAATAGTCATAGTTTTGAGTTGTGGAAACTCAAGATGGAGGACCTGTTGGTGGATAACGATCAGTGGATCACGGTAGATATGGGTACTAAACCAACAGGAATGTCCGATGAAGAATGGAAGAAGTTGGATCGGAAGGCAAAGAGAACAATACGATTTTGTGTCTTAGATTCAGTATTACTTAATGTATTAGGGGAACCTATGGTGAAGGCTTTGTGGGACAAGTTAGGGATTTTGTACCAATCCAAGTCTCTGGTGAATAAACTATTCCTGTCGAAAAACTGTATAACCTAAGGATGAAAGATGGAGACTCGGTGACAGAGCATCTGAACGCATTTAATACTGTGGTAAGCCTGTTAGCATCTATTGATATTAAGATTTCAGATGAAGATAAGTACATTAGTTTGTTGTGTTCTCTACCAAATTCGTGGGATAGTCTGGTTATTGCAATAGGTAGCAATGCAACTACATTGCAGTTTGATGAAATAGTCTTATCCTTACTGATGGAGGAGATGAGATGGAAAAATATGGAGCGCCAGAATGGTGATGCCTTGTCTGTACGAGGGCAGTCCCAGAGTAGAAACAAAAATAAGTCATCGAGTGGGAGATCTAAATCTCCAAGAAAACCTGTAGAGGTGGTGTGCTGGAAATGCGGAAAGGAAGGCCACTACAAAAGGGACTGTAAATCTATAGCTCCTGATAAAAGAAAGGGATCTGATGATTCTCCTTCTGTAGAGGCGAAAACTATTATGAAACCAACTCACAAAAAGATAGAAAATAGAGTTGAATGCCTTAGAATTCTACCTCTTTGAGGGGGCAACCTCCTTTACATTACACAAATGAACAATTCTTGGATGATACAAATGACAAAACCTCCTTGATATATATAGGAGTCTAAGCGGACACAATATAACCAAGCCGATCTAACAATGATAATATAAAGCCACAAAAATAACAATAGAGGGATACTATGGGCACAATAATAACAATATGGGGACAATCGGGTTACAACAATAATTATAAGGGATACAACGACAATAGTAATGGGGGAATCACTAGTATTATAGGGACCTAACATGCCCCTCTCCTTCAAAAAAGTGTTGTCCTCAATGATTGAGTAGTTCTGGATGCTTCTGTATAAAATTCTCATCCTCTCATGTGGAATCTTCAGCAGACAAGCTCTTCCACTTGATGAGATACTCTGAAATTGATCGATTTCGTAGCTATCGAGTTATTGTCTCTGTGACTGCTTTCGGTTCCAATATAATTTTTCCTTCCTCGTCAAGTTTTGGAAATATTGTTTGAACTTAGAGCTTGTCGCCTATAACCTCCTTTAAACATGAAACATGGAAAACTCAGTGCACTCGAGAAGCTGCAGGAAGCTCCAACTTGTATGCCATAGTACCAATGTTTTGCAACACCTTGTACGGACCATAATACTTTGGTGATAATTTACTATCCTTCTTTGCTTGCTTAAAGGACATTTGTTTATAAAAATGTAAACTTTGAAATGGGAACTATAAACTCAAAATGAGAAATCTGCCCAAACAACCCCGAAAAAACATGAAAAACAGTGCTAAAAAAGAAAAGTGTGTATACTAGAATGATGGTCTTTTTTAGGGTCAATTTTGAACATGTTTTAAAAATGGCAGTGAGAACGAATTTTTTGTGCAAAAATTGTGCAGAAAACAACTTGAAAATGAAAAGTGCTAATAATGGAACGATGAATTTTTTTTTAGGGTCAATTTCCAAAATTTTAAAAAAATGCCAGTAAAACTGAATTTTTATGTGCAAAAGTTGCAAAAAACACCCTCAAAATGAAAAGTGTTGATGCCAGAATAACACTTTTTTTTTTTGGTAAATTTTCAACATTTTGGAATAATGGTGTAAAATATTTTGTTATGACTTCGAAAAACATTAAAATTTCAAAAAAATAAT
>APFE030568432.1:175650-188357 GCA_000404065.3 Pinus taeda
ATCACACCAACAATACAATGCTCTCTCCTCAAATACAAACTATCAACACTTCCTTGCAATTCACAATATTCCAGCCTCTAGATCTCTTAAATGAGGGATCCACTTATAGATGTGTGCAAGGGTGTGAGTCATCTATGGGTTTTGATTAGTGTCCTTCCACTTGTTACAATTGGTTCCACTTGGAGATTTCTTGGATCTCTTACTCATCCCTGGGCGAATTTAGAGAGGTAAGTGTCATAGGAGAAGTTTCTAGAAGATTCCATGAGCAACCACCTAGAAAACTTTCTCAGACATTTTTTCCATCCTTGCCCATCGCACCCTATAGAAGTCCTAATCAGTATGCATCACACCTGAGTAGTGTACCACTCAGTATGCATCATGCCTGACCAGTGTAGCAGTCAGTATGGTTCAGTTTAGGCCATTTCTAGATGGTTTCTCAGGTGGAACTTTTGGTGAATGATGTAATCAGATGACCATGTCCTTTTAGGGTATGAAACAACTCTTTTAGGGGTTGATAATCCCTAGTTTGTTAACATATAAGTTTTGGGTTGAAGTGCCCAAATACGTCTATAACAGTTGCCCCCTAAATAATGAAGTCATAAATCTTGATGTTGGGTGAAATGCTTTATCATGAGGATCCGATGTTTCGAACTGGAAGGTGACCTGCATAACTTACAATATAATACATCATCATAATACAATTTTCATGATCTTAGCTGAGGTGGGCATTCCCATGCTCAACTTTATCAATTCATTTCATGTACATAGATAAAATAGTTGTCTGTAGATGTAGACTAATGTTTCTTCAGATGTAGAGTCATCATTCCTGGTTCGGATGACCTTTTGTGCAGTGCCTTTGTACATTTGGTGTTTTTATATCCTTGAATATATCGTAGCCTAAATGGATGGAACTAGATCCAGGGTCTTCAAACTCATTCAATATTTGCGCGATGTACAAGTCAATCCATGTGAAGAGATGTTCTGAATTGAACATGGAAAGACATCGCTTGATTACCACCTAATAATGTGAGTTGTTAATAGCTGCGAGAGGAATCACCGATAATGATAATGACCCTCAAGGTACTACAGTTCAATTCATGTGGTGTGAATGTGTGATCTGATGTCAAACACCACGCAAAATCTTTCAGTCGGACACCATTGATGTCAACCTATCCCCGGAAGTGAGAAACTTGGCATTGAGGTATGCAAGCTTCAAAGCACTGAAAGGGGTGTTTCTATGTCAACTTCTTGGATAATGAGCTGATGTTGACGAGAAGTGACTCACCGTAGGAGGGCCTTAATGTATCCCACATCTATGACACGAAACGAAGAAAATGATTTTCTGGAGGTGAAAATGATTTGACGACATCAGGTTCAAGAATGGAGGTCATGAAAAAATGAAGGTTGGGGGTATTGCAGTGGATGAGACATTAATTGGATTATGGTTTCTCAACTGGATGACTTCTCTTGAACATGTTGGCGACACTAAGATGGATTGGTAGAGTTAACCCTAGAAGACGAATGGTGTGAAAGACCAATGGTGAGATGACTGATGAACAGAATAACCCAACTCGACTCAATAATGGTGATGGAGTGAAAGTGTCATGTTCAAGAGCAACTTGCTACCATAAGTTCTTCACATTTTTTCCCTTTTTCCCCAGTCATTGCTGACCAATACCTCTTTATTTTTGTCAAGCTTGAGGAGGATAACATATGATTGTTTTATAATTTTCCCTTCAGGCAAACCTGTCGCTATGTTTTAACGAATCTAGCGACAGTGAAACTTAGTCTTGTCTAGAATGGAAAAGTTTGTCACTATTGTTTTAACGAGTTTAACGACAAGGATAACTTGGTCCTTTTCATATTTAGAGTGTTTGAAAGGGGACGAAAAGGAAACTGCAGCAGTTCTTTTTCATAAAATAATCCCTTAGGTCTAAAAAAGGATAAAATAATACAAAAGGGATGACTTTTCCGATCACTTTAATGAGATGAAAAATACAAGTGCTCGAACTTTTTCATGAGATAGTTCCTCAAGTCCAAAAAAGATTAAAATATACATGAGGGATGACATTTCCAAGCACTTTAATGAGCTAGAAAGGCCAATTGCTTGACAATATTTTCATATTTAATGACTCTGAAAAGGGTTTAAAGGAGACTTGATTTTGAGGAACGAGTGGTGTCTAGGGTAGCGACTGGTTCCGGGTAAGCTTGGAACTTCTCCAAACATGGTGATTTCTATGAAGAGGTTGGTTAACAAGACCACTCATCGCAACTATTTGTCAAAAAGGGTAAACAACCATGTGGAAGCATATGATTGGCCAAAGAGATGGAGGTGATGAGAGGTACACAACCAAGGCTCAAAAGGTTGATAGAATGGAAATCGAAAAGGTTAATTACTGAAGGTGGGTTCATTCTTTGACAAGCTTGAACCATGGGGGAACTATGCTCTGTTTCAGTTTCATTTTTACATAAGCTTGAAATGAAGAAACTATGCTTGAAGTCAATTTCATTCTTACACAAGCTCGAAATGACAAAACTATGCTTGATAAAAGGTTTGCATGCCCCCAACATGATAAAAGGGAAAGTCTCTTGTAACCAGATGGAAGTCACTATGGCGAGGTAGGAAAACTTCATCCAGAATAGATAAAACGCCTCTTTGGCTTCATCCAAAATAGATAAGGGTGAATGATGTGTCAGACCAATCACATAACCTACAGGGAAACTTATCTTTACCATTAGGTGCATGCCCCCCAAGGTTCATTACATTCACCTGAGTAGACTACTCATGGCTATTAGGTGGATAGAATGAAGGTTGTTTTACGAGATCAAGTGAAAGACTCGACTTAGAACTTTCCTCCAGGGGTCCTTGTTTCATTTTTTAGTGAGATTGACACAAGACAAGGAACTATGCTGATATCCTTGGATTCATTTTCTAACGAGGTTGACACAAGACAACCAACTATCCTCAGAGAGCCTTCGTTTCATTTTTTAACGAGATTGACAAAAGACAACGAACTATCCTCGAACGCTTGGTTTCATTTTTTAATGAGGTTGACACAAGACAATGAACTATCCTTAGATTTCTTGTTCATAACTCATAAGTGGTCATGAAGGAGAGATCTAGTTCCAATGCCCCCAGTACATAATGTACAACATCACTAAATTGATCGTCAGTCAGTGTAGGTATGGAATAGGTTTCCACATAATTAACCCTTGGTAGGGATGATACCATTGGTAAATAAGGACCATTTAGGGAAGATGGTTGACTGGGAGCCATATTTGGACCGAGAAATGAAAGCTAGTCAATGGTGACAATCCTGCCTTCATGGAGGAAACAAATCACTCGAAAGAGTGTTGAAACAATAACTCCCATGTGATAAACATAGTCACACCCAAGAAGTAAATTGTAATATAAAGGTCTTGGGACTACCATCATGTTCAAATAAACAGTTTTTCCTCCCAAAGTGATAGGTAACTGAGGAAGGATCCCAAATGGTTGACTGGTTGCTTTGTTAAAGCCCAACAGATTCTGTGTAAGAGGCACAAGTAGTGGTGAGCTGAGCTCTTTCCAAGCAGTTGAGGAAAGGATACTCACTGATGCACCTTTGTCTATAATAGTGCCACGTACAATCGTATTACAAACTTGTACTATGATCCGGAAAGGCACATAAGAAGGAAGGCGAGATCCTGCCAGTTGGTTCCAATCAAAGGAGGTAACTAGAATACTTGGTGGGGTACCATAAAAATGGGAGGATTAACCGCTTGAGTTACTAGAACTAGATGGTTTTCCTCCTGTCTTTATTGAAAAAGTGGATTTCCCCCAAGGTCATTTGGATCTGAAGAAACAAAAAGAACTTGAGCGGTATTATTTTCACTCTCTTCAAGAAAGGTACAATTAGTTGAAGGTGAAATCAGGTCAACTGCTACCTTGACCTGTTGATTTTGGTCAGGCATAGACTCATAGGATTCACTTTCAGAGAGAATGGTTTTGATCGATGGTTGATTTAAGGTATTTGGTTCATCACCTAGTGAAGGATTCAAGGAAAGTTTCCTGTAACCAGATGGAAGTCACTGTGGTGAAGCAAGATGGTTATCCAACACTCTTTGGGCTTCTTTCAAATAGGGACAAAGGTGAAAGGGGTGTATACCTTCACATAACCTACATGGATGCTTGAATTTTCCCTTTTTTCCATGAACTTTAATATGACTAGTTGATGGTGTGTTACCAACATGATCTCTAGAGGTTGATGACACGGGATGGTGTGAACGAGAAGACCATTCTTTCAAGATCCGAGGAAAGTAAGGACAATTTCGATGAAAATGGGCTTCTGCCTAAATTATGCATGGATATTTGACTTTGTGAGGCTTAATGGATGGATTTTCATCATATGTTGCATTCAGAGCAATGGTTGCTTGTCTTTCCCCTTGCTAAATTGGCTTCTTCTTCTTCTTCTTCTTCTTCCCTTTCTTCTGCTTCTTAGCCACCTAGTTACTAGTACCAATACTTTCACCAAGCGAAGAGGAAGAAAGGGAGGAAGAAACAAACGAGGAAGAAGGCAAAGGGTCAACTTTAGGATCAACTCGAGATTGAGTTTGTTCAGTTGGAGGTGTACTCGATTTCAGAGAAGTCTCGACATTTTGAACCAAAGAGGTTGAAAATAGCCATACTAGCAAGCCAATGGTAAATCCCGGAAGGGAGAATGTGGCCATATAAGGAACACCAATATTTCTGAAAGAAGGAAAAGGATGAGTATTCCCATCAAAATAAATTCCTTGATCAGTGGACTTCGGATTTGTCGCGATATGTTCTGACCTAAGATCAACTAAAGAACAGGGATGTTATTCCAAATTCAATTAATTTTAATGAAGCTTTGACACAACTTTGCTTTTTCAGTTTTTAAGAGTCGAGAAAAAGCTAAATATGACTCTAGTATCCTTCGATTTTTAATGAGCCTGAAAGGACAAGTGCTTCGATGGACCTTTCCTTTTAAAGAGTCAAAAAGGAACAAAAGTGGCTACTCTGGAAAATCTAGATACAGGGATTACCAAACCAATCGCAAAACTGCAATATACACCTTGGTGATAAATTAAAGAGAAATTACCAAGGAATTATGTACAGCAATCAATCTTCCTGAATGTTGTGTTTAGTGCATTGCAACCAATAAGGTGGCACACTCGGCTTCCTATGGATAAAGGATTTAAGCCTATTGTGGTCTCCCAATATATATGCGATGGTACAACGAGCACAAGTCCATGCTAGCACTTGTTGTATCAAGGAGGAGGAACCACCCAACCTTCAATGAAAATGATAGCCACTAGTTTTAATGATGCTAGAACGCGTCTCTAGCCTAGACCTCTAGATATGTTGCGTTAAGTTCCAAAGCGTTGTTAGGTTCATTGAAATTTATTTTAGAGTTTATCTTGTTAAAAGTTTGCCTTTCAATTGTTCACCGCGTGATGTTGATTTGAAATTCATAAAATGCAATCTACAATGATAAACAATCTTTGTTTATTTTGAGCAATGAAAATCCTAGCTGCTAGGGAAAGAATATTACAATTCTTTCAAACAAAGACCAAAGAGCACACACTAGTGCATTTTCCTAAATCATTTTTCACACAAAAACTAAATGCAAATGCAAATGCATGTATTTATTTTTCTTTCTCCTTAATGTAAAAATGCCAAAAAGGAAAACTAGATGCAACAAAGATCTAAAATATTTCTTTCAAAATGACATTTTCGACAATTTCTTCTTCAAAAGAGAAATGAAGAATAAACGACACTTTTCAATTTTGAATAAAAAATTCTTTCGACACTTCGAATATCAAAAAATCAAACCAAATACATGATGAAAAGTTCAATCGACTATCCAGGGAAGGAAGAATCCACTACACTTCTCTTTTCGACACACAATGACAGTTACGATACTTTTTGTACCAAAGCGATAGATTGATTTAAGCAAATTTTCGACAAAGGACTGTAAATGATGGAAAAATACATAAAAACATCTACTAATCATAATTTAATGGAGGCTTATCTATGTGATCCAAGTAGGCTTCAGTAATGAGGCATTGCTCATAAGCAGCAAAAACAACTAAACAAAACTGAAAACAAGGACAAAAACCCCCAATTTCTAGAAGGAAATAGGTTCAGTCAGTCATTGCACCTGGGCTTCATAGAAATAGGGATGAATCACACTTTACACACTCAGGAGGTGTGATGCATACTGGTTTACAGTGACAAACATCACCATGGGCTAAGGAGCACAAGATGTGCAGCTGTTTTTAGTGAGTTAAGCTGAGCTATGATGGATAGTAAAGAGCAAAGTATTAAGGAATGTCTTGAGAGGTTACTGAGCTACCAAAAGGGCATCTAGAATGCTTGTAGGTCAAGTGTTTATTTCATAAACTAAACCAGAGATTGACTGAAGCGGCATTCATCTACTATGCAATTGCAGAGCAAGATAAATTCGAAGGTTACCTAGCTAACTTCACGCTCTGTCTATAGTTTATAAAACAAACAACAACAAAAACAAATAAACATCTATTTCATCCCCAGCGGAGTCACCAATTTTTTTCTGGGAAAATTAGTGTCTTTTTGAATGAATAGCCCTCTAAGTTTGGCAGCTAGCCTAGAAACAACAGTTTAAAGCAATTCACAATTTCTTCTATGTATAACAGATAAAAGAAAGATAATGAAACCAACCTGGAACTTTCGCTAAATCCCTTGTTTGATCTCTCTCCCCCTTGACAGAGCTTGCAACTCCTCCCCATACTTAAACCACTTGGAGAGTACCTGTAGAAACACAGTAACAAAGAACCGTCAAAGAATCTTGATTTATTACTACATAAGCATTACAGAATCAGATATTTAATGAGCAGATAATAGCATTTACAAATGATGACATTCACAATTGCACAATTATATGAAAGAAAACTTGAAGAACTTTATTAAATAGAAGGGAGAATTACAACCCAGTTGGCCAATCCAGCATCATCCTTCCAACATCAATCCCTCTTCACCTCATGAGATAGCAAGATCACACCAACAATACAATGCTCTCTCCTCAAATACAAACTATCAGCACTTCCTTGCAATTCACAATATTCCAGCCTCTTGATCTCTTAGATGAGGGATCCATTTATAGATGTGTGCAAGTGTGCGAGTCATATTTGGGTTTTGATTAGTGTCATTCCACTTGTTATAATTGGTTCCACTTGGAGATTTCTTGGATCTCTTACTCATCCCTAGGCGAATTCAGAGAGGCAAGTGTCATAGGAGAAGTTTCTAGAAGATTCCATGAGCAACCACCTAGCAAACTGTCTCGGACATTTGTCCATGCTCACCCATCGCACCCTATAGAAGGCCTAATTAGTATTCATCGCACCTGAGCAGTGTACCACTCAGTATGCATCACACCTGGCCAGTGTAGCAGTCAGTATGGTTCAGTTTAGGCCATTTTTAGATGTTTTCTCAGGTGGAACTTTTGGGGAATGATGTAATTAGATGACCATGTTCTTTTAGGGTATGAAACAACTCTTTTAGGGGTTGATAAGCCCTAGTTTATTGACATACAAGTTTGGGGTTGAAGTGCCCAAATATGTCTATAACAGTTTTGTTCTAGACCAAACATTGCATGTGCAGTGGGAGTATTGAGCAGGTTTATGTCAAAACCAAGAAAGGAGAATTGGACAACAGTGAAGTGGGTTTTGAAGTATTTGTGTGGCACTAGTAATTATGGTTTGTGTTATCAAGGAAGATCAGGATTGGATGGAGTGTTGGATATTTGTGGCCTTGTTGATGCAGACTGGGCTGGAGATCTGGATCAGAGATGATCTACAAGTGGGTATGTGTTTAACAAATTCAGACGTGCAGTCAGTTGGATGAGTAAGAAACGATCAAGTGGGATCTCAAGTGTAAGAAGATGATATTGGTTATGATGATAATTATCAAAGTGAATAATGAATAGAAAATCCTCCTATTTATAACAAAGTATTGAGCTAATCTCTAAAATGGAGAATAATAAAATAATATTGACCAAATCAAGATCTAACCGTTAGGAATACTTTGTTATATTTATTGGAGAGGGAAAAGATATTGAAAATGGTCAAATATCTTTATTTAGAACAAATTAACAAATAAAATGATTATTAATTATTTCACAATGATTAAGAATGGTGTGAAATTGAAATAGGTATTAAATAGTGATTAAACAATTATTGCAATAATAGAATCAAGGAATAAAAAATAAATAATGATTTATTGAATTATTCCTAGCGGATTTAGTCGAATTTGATAAGGAATAATTATCAAATGATGATATAATAATTATTCCTATAGGAAATTAAATAAATGATGATTTATTTAATTATTCTCATGGGATTTTTTTAATTTTAATCAGAGAATAATTTAATAAAAATAGTTTACTAAATTATTTCCCATGGAGAAAGTGATTTTACTATGATAAAATTAATCCTAGATGGGGTATTTTGAAAGACCTAGTTAGAAAAAATTGTATATGTTGTAGGTTACACTTCCATGAGACTCCAAAGGGGAGTCAAGAGAGACAGAGAGGGAGAGAAATGAATCAATGCAAGGAAGGACAAAAATTGAGGGAGAAATACCTACTAACTTGATATAAGTCTCCTTCTATGTGGGATTACATGATATCAAATGAGGTAGTGGATGCATAGTCATACCCAATGAGATAAATCATTACAAAGAATAATGGTGAGCCCAAAAATGTGGGGTTGAGCTACAAAGTATATGATACATGATATGTTGGCATCAATGGGCTAGAAAATAATACAATGAATCCCATATGCATATGTGCATGGAAAGACATAGACCAAAACTAAATAAAATAATATCTTAGTTCGTGAGACATAATTCCCCTCAAACTCACATGGTGAGGGGGGGTCACAACCAAAGAAGCCTTGCTGAATCAGAAAGGGCTTTGAAGATCTAAATGGATCATATAAAGGATGCATGCATGTTATGGACATTGTAAGTGGCTAAAAACAAATCCATGCCATTTACCGAATTGCATTTGAGGCGATATCAACATCTGCGGACATTCGGGCATGTGGGGGCTCCCTGAAGAACGACCCCCTCATGACATTTGGAACATCTCATGCACAATCAAGAATCACTGGGACAATCGTTTCAATCATTGAACCATTAAGTGTACGATTCTAAATATTGTGATAATGAGCTGGTGTCCAACACTTGAGAGATAACTAATTCAAAGGGAAATTATGGTTCCCTTTGCTTGAGGTAAGGCACCAAATAAACATGAAGGTTAGAACCAAGTTACACTTCCCTCTAGATAACATTTATAGAATAAATGTCTTGAAGTCGACAAAAGAGGGCTTGCAAAAGTTAAGGTAATGATGGACTGACACCAGGGATGATGATGGAAGGAAACTGAATGAGTGTTGGACTGACAAATTCCTTTATTAGAGCATAATATGTATGGTTGACCTCAGGGCCACTGACTTGATTCCAGAGGGGATGGTCAATCACTTAGACAAGAGCTTTTCAATGACAGAGAAATATAGTTGGAGGCCAAATATCAACACAATGGGATGGATGTGACACAAAGATGAATGGAACACTATAACTGGATTCAAGGGGACGCAAAACAAATACCATAGATACAACGGTGACTCATCTCAGATGCTCTGAAAAAGGGTGACTTGATGATGCTACCACATGGGGGAGGCCCAAAGTAGACCATAAAAACATGATTAAATGATGGTTACTCGTGACAAAAATTGACGTTTGAGTCAACCAGCGCAAAGGTAAAGTGGTAACATAGTATGGGTGGCTCAAATGATGAAATTCAAATTTAATAGCCAGAAACGTGAGACCTCATGGAAAAAATGGCTTCCTAGTGAAGTGTCAAATTACCGAAAAGGAAGGGAGGCCCATTTTAAAACTCAGTGAGCACTTTCCAATACATCTGCATTTTGGTCACAAGGGGAACATAAAAACTAGGATTTTTACTAACAGTTCATCAAATACATCTACATTTTGGTTGCAATGGGTATCAGAAAAACTAGGGTTTTTCTAATAAAATGGGGTTTTTGCCCCCAAATGCAATTCATTTTCATAGTGAGATGTTAGAGAATCTGGAGAGGAGGAGAAGGCCCAAAATCTCGTGGAGATTGTATCTAACAAACTGATTCTCAGAATTAGGATCTTCAATTTTGAGGTAGGTTATCTAACCTTACCCATCATTTTTGGTGCATTAGATTTTCAAATTAGGCCTTCGCCTCTATGGGGGAAACCCCTTCTCTTCTTCGTAGTTGGAGTGCACTTATTGGGCCCTAATTTATGTTTTGGAAAACTAAAAATAGCCTAAGAAGTGCTTCCAGTGCAGTGTTGAAGGCAAAAACTACGTTTTGGACTAAGAGGAAGAGCAAGATGGGAGGTTTTTATTGAGTTGAAGCTTTGTACCCATGATGTGTGCCTTTGACTCTGAACTGTCAAAACATAGTGGCATGCTACAGGTATGGTAGATTTGAAGGTATCAGGTCGAGAAAGAGTGTTGGAGACCCTTCATGCTAATATTTAGGAGAATCAGGTAGTAAGAGGGGTTTTGGCATTGTATTGCTTGCTAAAGTTCTTGGAGAACACTTTGATGAGGGATGGTGAGCCCTTTCTATTGATGATTGTGAGCTACTCGGACTTGGATCAAGAGGAATTTATAGTACAAACACATATGATCAAGATCACGATCTAGGACATATATTTTCTGATAGGATTTACCCCCTTGGGCATGGTAGGGGAGATACATCCAGTGCTGCCTCATGGGAGACATATAGGAAAGTTTGTTGATCATCACTATGTATGAAGGGTTCATGCAAAGGGCATGAACATTCAGATTAGTGACCCAGAGAGGCTTGAGACACGAGCTACAACCACAACAATGTTATGGATTTTGGGTAGTCATGCCTTCCATAACATCACTCGGGGGTAGATGATTCTAGTGGAGAGTGTGTTGGTAGGAACCTACTATGGGTGGGCCTAGATCATGTTGTCATATTGAAATGATAGTTGGCACTATGAAGGTGGAGGACTAATGATAATTGTTCTTTTGGGAGAGTGTTATGCTCATTATTATTTAAGAAGATCCTGACTATCCATCCTGATGTATAGATCTTTGATGGGGGCCCATAGGAGCCCGGGATACACCTATATGGGCAGCTACGGTAACAAGGTGGAGGAGGGAAAGTTAGACTAGTGTTCCTACTTGAGTTTTTTTCTCATTGGGATTAGATGCCACTGTACATAGATGATTATCCGTATAGTGCAATGAACTATCAATGGGATCCTGACTTACCACTTCTACAAGGACACGCATGGGGTCCAAATGGTAAGTGAGAGTTGATATATATTTTATTCATTTATAGATTAATAAATATGTGTATGCGGTACTAATTTCTAAAAATTTTAGGATGTGAATATAGCACTGGTGAGTTTGATAGGATACATTGGATGAGCCGCAATGCATAGGGCTTTAGATCAAGGTGCGTCCATATCACAACAGATATCTGGTAGTGATGCACTATTGGAGGATCTCTGGCATAGATTCAACGTGATTTTGACCAGGGTAGCAGAGAGTGAGTGGCATGAGTTGGAAGTTCGATATACAGATTAGTGAGAAATCACACGGCCGATTTCTATAGATGGTTAGGTAGTATGAGACCTACAGGTTGGTGGGATGGATTCATTGGCTTGGGAGCCTCCACATGATAGTGATTAGGCAAAGGGACATGTCGGTTCCCATTTTTGTTTTGTGATAACATGCGAATAAGCATGTCAAATGTGCTTAGAGTAGTGGACTCCAAACATTATCTGTTGGATATTATGGTACATAATTATGAACAATGTAAACTTTGAAATGAGAACTATACCGAGTAGCCATCTTTTAGGGGTAGCAAAAAATCATCTAATTTTTAAAAGTGTTCATTCATAATACACCTTTTCTTTTTGATATTTTTGACACTTTAAATTTTCTTGTGTATTAAGTACATTTATTTTAAAATGTTAGTGATTTTCATGCTAATTTTGAAAATGTTGATGCAACATCGACACTTCCTTTAGAGAGCTTGTTTTTTACACTTTAAATTTTCTGATGTATTAGGTGTGAATACTTTTTTTTTAAATGTTGGTGATTTTCATGTGGATTTTGAAAAACATCACAATTTTTTTAAGGCATATTTTTTACACTTCAAATTTTTTATCTCCTAAGTAAACATAATTGTTTTTTAAATGTTGATTATTTAACCAGTTTTCAAGCTGTCATATTCATCTTCATGTATTTCATCCTAAGTTATTTGTTTTTTAAGGATTTTCCAAATTATTGTTTTTTGTTTTCGTTTGCAATGTGAGGTTGATATATTTTTTTTTATATTTATATATCGTTAATTAATAACTAATTCTCCCTAAAAATAGTAAGTTAGAAAACTCGACAAAAAATACACATTTTGCACATACATATAATTAAAAATACGTATTTTCACTAAAAATGACATGTTCAATAAAATATTTTTATGGAAAAACTAAATAAAAGAAATTGAAAAAATAACGAATTTCATGAATTTCATATAAAAAATGATTACATTTGAAAAATAAAATTCCACAAAAATGATTACATAAAAATTAAGCAAAAATAACAAGAATTAAATAAAAAAAATAGAAT
>APFE030568432.1:189032-200621 GCA_000404065.3 Pinus taeda
AAGGTTTTTCCGAGTCATGATATTTTATCTTTAATGCCATTATTTAAAAATGTTGAAAATTTATCCTAAAAAAGGAGAGATTATTTAAACATCAATGCCTTTCATTTTCAGGGTGCGTTTTGCACAAAGAAAATTGATTTTCACTGCGATTTTTAAAAAATGTAATAAATTTACTCGAGTAAAAAAAAAGTTATTCTATCATCAACATTTAATATTTTCGAACTATTTTTTTGTGCTTTTTTGGGGTTTTTTGGCTAGAGTTATCATTTTGACTTTATAATTCCCATTTCGAAAGATTAAATTGTTTATGGTTATGCACCTTTTCGATCACAATTGTCGTTCAACATTTGTTTATGCTATGGATGTTTTCTTGTATACGCATGTCATAAATGACAATCTAGAATATTATTTGCAATGGTATCTACATAGTGATTTTGGGCTCTAGGAACATGACTGAATGTAATGGATTCAATTTCATGTGCCAAAAGCTTAACTCATAGATATGTTCTAAAGAGGACATGATTATGCATATGATAAAAGTTCTTCAATTGCATGACAAGTAGCAAGGAATCAAGACAAACATGAAGGTGAAGGATGTGTTTGGGTATTCTAGTGGTCTCCAAGTAGTGGGGAGGTGTATAGTCTGATCCTTTTAAAAATCCCTTAGATAACTTCATCAATACTCACTGTATGTGAGGAATGCATAGGCTTATCCTACCTAATTTTGGACAAGATTTGAAATTCGTTAAGAAAATGCCATAATTATTAATATTTTCTAGGTAATGTTAATGATTTGGAAAATTTTCTGGAGAATGAAGTCTTAGGACTTCAAAGGACTAGTTTGGGATCCAACTAATATCATGAAGTCATTACTCCAAGTCCTAGGATGTTGGATTTGATCTTGAGTGAGACAAACTCCTTGGTGGAAGGGTACCTAGGAGGGATGGGGACCTCATTTAAAATGTAGTATCATGAAGGTAATAGTGTGACTACAAGTATAGTCAGATAATTTAATAACATTTATTTTTGGGGTCATAGAGGATGCGATCCAAGTGGCAAGGTTGCATAATGTTTCTCGTCAACCTAAACATCATAGGGACGAAAGGGCACCACAAAAGTAGGCCCTTAAGAACTTTATCTACTCATCAAGGCCAAATACAGTTCTTTTTCATGAAACACTGTGTTTTAGTGACAATTTATTAGGTTTTACTTCCTCATTCCTTCTTCAATGGAGTTCCAATTCTATAGATTCACATCGACAATCTAGTGGCCTCATATTAGCGTGGGTACAGGAATACATGACATCACTCATAGTGTTTGGAAATAGGCTTAGTTATGGATTTTTTTTCTCAACATGATTAGTGTGAGGTCAAATTGGTTAATTGTTATCGACCATATGACAATCGATGGGTGTCTTGTGACTAGATTCATGATTTGGGCCTACTGCAAGAACACATCTGCATAGTGGTGGATAACCTAAATATGGTTTTGTTTGATAGAGGGAGGTAGCATTACTCCTATTGGTCTCACTCACCGAAATATTACTTTGCTCACCTTTTTGAGGAAGCAAGACTCTTTATTTCACGTGTTCTTTCAATTCTACCAATCCTGATTTAGCAGTGAATCATTTCCTCTACTCCCTATGAAGACTAAAATAAGAAGATATTAATGGGATTTTAAAAATAAAGAAGAAGAAAAGTATGCTCTAATGACCAAAGAAGTAGAGATAGTAGCACATTTTTGGTCCCGTTAGTCGGAAATGTTAACAACTGAAGAGACTTGGAAACATATGGAATTGGAGACTTTTAAGGAAATTGTTTTGGATATAGAGGAAGTGGTGTGGAGACCCAAAGTAAGATTCATATGGTTGGAAAAATGAGATAGAAACATAAGGTTCTTGACAAGTTCACAGAACATCAGAAGGTGATGAACATGATTTGGGAACTAGTTGGCCCAAATGGGGTCAAATCAGCTACACAAGACAAGCTAAGCAAATATGGCTATTATTTCTTTCGAGCTCTATTTCAATATTTGTATCTTTAATGACTCAAAGATCAAATGAAAATTATAAGGAACTGCCCATGAATGCTCGATGAAAGGGAGAGATTGGAATTAGAGGGGCAAATCACCGACAAATATTTCTTGGGGCACTGAGGAAGGAAAAGAGAGATAAAATCCTAGACCTAAACGATTGAGCAAGTGACCTGTATTTCGCCTTTTAAAATATCTTGGATAATGATATTGTAAGTTTCATGGAGGAGATTAGAATAATGTGAAGAGTACCAAGAACTCTAAACACAATTTTCATCACAATAGTTGCTAGAATGTGAATTCCAAGGAATGCTTCAGCAATTCCAACCCATCCTATTGTGTAACTTCCTCTATAGAATTAATTCTAAAATGATTTCATAGAAATTATGCCTAATTCTTGTCATAAGGTATATCATGAGAAAAAAATGAGGTTTTTATTCAATCAACGGATCCTTCATGCCCTACAAATTGCATATGAGGGACTTCATAATAAGAAAGAAAAGAATATACTAGGTTTGGTGTTGAAAATGGATTAAAAGGTCAATCAAATAATTAGAAGGTTGATCCTTTCACAAATCGACTTTTCATTTAAAGTGACTAATTTTCCTAAAGATTTTGTTACCATAGCCAACTTCATTGTTCTTTTGAATGGTTACTTGAAACATTTGTTCACAGAAGTTAGGGGAGTTACACAATGATTCTTTTTGTATCCTTTTATGTTTCAACTAGTAGCGGAGGGTTTGAGTGTCTAGTTAAATGAAGCTATAAGATATGGTAAAATAAAAGGTATTGAAGGCTCTTCTCTAATCAAATTACGACAACTTTCCTTTGTGGATAATGTCCTTACTTTCAAACATGGATCCATAGGGGAGTGGAGGACTATTTAGCATTCCTTAAATCTCTATTGTGAAGAGTTGGAATGGAAATAAGTAATAAAAAATACATTTTCCTTTATGATGGAATTTTGGACCACCTTTTGATGGGTCTTAAATATCTACTTCCTTTTCATTTTTCTCATTTTGAAGTTGTTTTGAAACACATAAGTTATCAATTGAAAACTAGAAATTACATTATCAAAGATTAATTATGGTTAGTGAATAATTTTAAATACAATACCTTTCATTGGTGCAATTGTTGGCTCACTTTAGGTAGTTGACTTATCATGGTTAAATTTGTCTTGGAAGGATTACCAATTTATTGGTTGGCATTGGCTAGATTACCCAAAGCTATCATGGAGAAACTCTAAAGGTTTTGCTTCTCTTTCCTATGGCAAGGTAGAAGGAAAACTAGTTACCCTTTATAAGGCTAGAGATCATTAGCTAAGTTGAAGAAGGTGGGAGGCCAGGGAAAAAGGTATATTTTATTTTTTGTTGAAGGGATAACATATGTTCAATATAGGTTTATGGGATAGAATAATGAGGGGAAAAGACTGGACAAAAAATTCTATCACTAAATAGACAATTTCAAATTCAAAATTTGGACAAGGTCGGTCAAATGTCTGGCAGGTCCTTGCAACATCTTATCCAATCATTATAAGTATTTACCGTAGAAGGTGGGTAATGGAGGGAGTATTGATTTATTATTTTATCCTTAGATAATTTGGGGTGGAGTCAATAGGTTGTCATTAAAACTTGTTCTGCATCCAAACTTTAGACACACTAACATGCTTGCAAAAGTAGGCTATCTAGAAGGAATTTATCCTTCACAAAAGTGGTATAAAACACACGTGTTGGGTCTCTCAATTGACCAAGAAGATGAATGGCCTTCCTTCATTAGTTCCTTAGCAAAAAATGGTATTTTCCTAAGGTGAAGTTTAGACTTGTTTCTATGGGCCCGAAATAAAGTGAATGAAGCATTCATGACCAAACTAGATTATGATGGAGCGGAGGAATATGAGTACAGGATAAGCCATTTTTAATGGTTCACTATAATATGGAAGTGAGCAATCCATCACAAAATTTATTTTATTATTTTATTGGCACTGTATAATAATATTTTAACACAGGACGACCTACATAAATGAGGTTGGATAGGCCTAAGATGGTGTACAATAGGCCAGAAGAAATAAAAGATCGTGGATCATATTTTTCCCAGTTGCGAATATTTTGGCACACTTATTAATTTGACTTGGAATTTCATGAAGTTTGGAAGGGTCATATTTTTTTTTATTACATCTCCAATTAGTTGGCATTGCCTTTACTTTCTAACTTTACTTTTCTACCTTGTCTTATTATGTGCATATTTGGAATTTCTAGAATAGGATCATCTTCAAGGAGTAGGCAGCCAATAATCCTAGGGTGTTCGATGAAATCAGGAAATAAAAACATCGAGCTCAAAGAGGAGAAGTACATTAAACATTGATAGGTGCCTATTGGCCCACTAATTAATATATATCCTCCCTAGGCCTTTTTTTATATGGCTAAGAAGAGATCGATTGAGAAATGTAGATTCATCATCCTATTTTATCGAAATTTGAATCACTTCTTTCCCTTTAGTTTAAGATTGGGAACGAAAAGAAATAAAAATATAATTTTCTAGGGTTGTGGTTCACATTAATTCTTTCCTAGGAAAGAAATGAAAAGAGTGCAAGTATTAATTGGTGACTCCTGCGTTTCTAGTGATTGGATAAATGGTATTAGTTTGTTAAATAACTTAATTTTCTCACAATGGTAATAGAATATTAGGCAATTGCATGATTTTTTTGAGGAACATAGTGTTTTCCATGTCCATTGAAAACAAAACTTCCTATGTGATTAGTTACCTATAAAAGTCATTGACCTAGAAAGTGGGCAATTGGAGGTCCTAAAATATAGCCCATTCGGCATTGTTGAGAATAAATTTTACTTTTTTTAAACTAAGGGGCATATTTTTGGCCTTGATCATTTATGGCTAGAGACACTAAAGTTGTTTTATACCCATGCACTACAATAGTGAAGCACTTCATGTCTATATTAGCCCCTTCATAGCTCACTCAAATACAAGCCATGTATTTTATCTTTTTTATCCATATGTTTATTGTTTAACCTATCTATGTATACTTTGATTCATATGAATAGAAGGTAAACAATTTTTTTTGTAGGGAAAAAATAATTTCTATTTTTTTCTTTCTAATTTATCTGTAACAAGCTTTGGAGAAGGGTTTCCAAATTATTTTTTCTACTAGCAATTTATCATTGATGGATATACCTCTCCTACTATACATTTCTTTGGCTCCTAACTATTCAACTCCATTTTATCTTTTGTTGGTGGTTATTTCCCTTAAGCTCGTACAAAAAGATTGAATAATCACATTATTAAATGATAACATACAACACGTTGGTTTCTAGTCAGAAACTAGGTAAGATCCATAACCCATAAAATGGTAAAGACATTGTTGGTTGATAAAAGGTGCCTTCTAAGACTCCTAATTATTCGACATTAATTATCAACCCGGGCAAGTCCTCTTATTTCAAGAGTGTACACAGTATGTGGCTGCTATTAATTTAGAGAGTAATGTTTCCTAGGTTGCAGTATAGATCTTTAAATACAAGAGTAAACTGATGCATCTAATAAACTCCAATTGAAATAATTTAAATAATTCTTATTGTCTGTCTTCCTTTATTATGGGAGGTCCAAACCTCTGTCTAGGTAGCCATGTTGTAGGAGGGTACAACCTCTATCTGAATAGCTAAGTTATAAGAGGGTATAGCATCTGCCTGGGTAACTACTTTTGTAAGAATTGGACACTGTTCCTTAATAGGTTGGGTGAGTATGGGCTTAGCTTGAGTCCCTGTAGCTCTTCTTTCATATGATTTAGTTTGAATTGTTGCGTTTACTGTCACCGAGGTGTTGGCTAGAAGCTTCCCCGCTGATATTTCTTTTATCTTTCATCTGAGCCTTTTTACCATTTTCCGAAGCCTCTGTTGTTCCTTCCTAAGATTTTTAATTTTGGCTTTGTACTTGGAGGAGAAACCATTTTGTTAATAGTTTCTTCTCCTAACGAGCTTGATTTCTCATCCTGGCTCCATTCTAAAAGAACCGTGTCCCCAACTTGGTAGTCATCTTCCTCGTTTATTTCTACTTCTTTTGTTTTGTCTATATTCTCCGTGTTTAGGCCCACCTGGCCGGGTTCTCCTCGAGGCGTGTCACTAGGTTGGTTCACCTCCTCTTGAATGGATTTTGCACATGTTTCCACTTCGCGACTTGCATTTTCTGATAAAATTTTGTCATGGTGAAAGTTCTCCAAAGATTGAGATGCTTACAACTTAAAATTAAGTGGGTCTTCAGGCTGTATGAAATCATTCATATTGGCTAGGATCTAGGCCAATTCGATATTACGTAATAAATGTCCTGGGGGATTTGTATTTTTGTTGACGAGAGTCCTGATTCATTTCTTTCCTCATGTCCAGAATGCCCTGTTTCTTCCTCATGGTCTAGTTCAGGGTCATCCCGTCCTTCTAACTATATGTATTACTCACTTCCTAGACTGGATAATTCTATGGGCTGGCTGATACTGCCCTGGGGACTTTCAGCCGCTTGTAAGTTTGTCCTCAACGTGGTGGAATATCTACACTTTTGGGGAATGTTCGCTAGAAGGGTAGTCCTCTTACTTTTTGGAATAGGATTAGGTGCAGGACAACCAAACCTCCTTCAAGAGCAAATATTAGTTCCTCCTAGCTTGATTGCTGCTAGGTGAGGTTGTAGCTAACTATCAACCTAATCAAACAGTGGTGGCTTACTACTATCTCTATATGTCAGGACCATCTTAGCCTTTCAGCAGTGTCATGGAGTAAAAAATTCAATAATGCAAGTAAATTTACACAGCGTTTTTTGTTTCAGAACTGCTAAGAGTTTAAGTTGATGCAGCCTTACCACGTCTTTGTGCCTGTTGCTTGTGATGTAATTCTGGACGATCCTTGCTAATTCTCCCCATGGTTCTCCAAGTGAAGATGGCTAAATGCCTTCACCTTTTTTGATAAACTCTTGTCCTTTGACCTTAAATGCTTTGATGGCATCATGCAGCTTCAATTCTTTATTAGCCCATATGGGTCCTTCGGCTAGCAACCCAAATACTTTTGCTATCAAAATGTCTGATACTATGATTTTTCTACCCCTTACCATGGATTGTCCATTTTGTAAATTTCGTAGGAATTCAATGGCAATTTTTTTGTTTGGTGGCTGAAATCACATGATGTATCCACCTAGCTTGGGCTAAAATTTCTCTGGTTGCTTCTGAAACAACCAGTATTAGTAGCTACCTGCACACTGTTCTTCCTCCCATATTGCCTAAATTCTACAACCAGTTAGTGTAGTAGGGATAACACAACAATAAATAGAGCTGAGTGATGGAACAACAAGTTGTTATAATGGTTATATCAGATGATATTTTACAATCATAAATACTGTTATCTAGGACTTGTTATTATACCACATGCTTTGTGATCATGGAATGTCATATCACCCTACAAAATAAAATAAAGAGCTGACACACATGCATAAGTACACTGGAGGTTGCTCCTCGCCCCCCTTTGAAATAGTAGGTCACCTTCGACCGAATGAGTGAAGGGATAACATGTTGGCAGCGAAGTACAGGAGTGATGGCAAGGTACACATAATAAAAAAAGGATCCCAAAAGATATTGGAGTGCTAAAATCAATGCATATAACAAGAATTATCAATAAGTGAGGAGATGCCGTGAGGTGTTTCGAAAAGGAAAAAGGACAACTGATGCAGGAAAAATACTTTATTGCCATCATTCCAGTTAATGCTATTATGATTGAATTTTAAAAGATATCGCATGCATAAATGTTCAAAATAAATTAGGAACATAATCTCTCCATAGTAAAGATAAAAAAATAAGAAAAGGGAATTATAATAGCTATTGATGTTGAAAATACGACTTCAATACCATCAACAGAGCTTCTGTTTCCTGCAGGCATCTATTGCCTTGATAGAGTTGCTTTCTAACCCTTTGGAACCATGGTCCTCCATGTATAATTAGGGAAGTGCATTATGATATATGAGTAGAGACCAATGTGCTGGCATGGTAACCAGATGAACACATTGCCATTCACTAGGAAGGAGCGAAATATGGGCAAGTCGGCTCGTAATGAGACCACCTGTTTCAAGGACTTTATTTCTTGATGCACCCATTGGATCATATCACTGGTGTGGTGGCCATAGTCGGAATGCCACTTCGCTGCTTCCTTATGATCATGGTAGGCTGGCTCGTGATGAGACCCCCTATCCTCCATTTATAAAAATCCTAGAATTGTCAGTCAACATATGTATTGTATATATATATATATATATATATATATATATATATATATATATATATATATATACAACACTTCCTATTTATACCTAGAGGGTGGCTCAACACTCCTTAGGAGTAGGGATGGCGGAAGAAGTCTGAACATATCAATAGAAAAAAGTATGCCCTTAACCTTATTTGATCATAATGAACAGAGAGAATTATAGGGTTAGGGGAGAACGAGCATGGTACAAATAATCAATGAGTTTGATTTGTAGTGGAAATGAGGGCAATGAAGTGATATAGATGGTTGTGTCCTTTCTTTTTCGATCAATACAGAGAAATCTTTTTAAAGATGATAATATTAAATATATTTTCCTGTTCCAGTAAACTTCATATTTGTATCCTTACATATATATTTGTACACTTGTGCCCTATAGAGGATCATAA
Organism: Pinus taeda; assembly: GCA_000404065.3. Lineage (NCBI taxonomy): Eukaryota > Viridiplantae > Streptophyta > Pinopsida > Pinales > Pinaceae > Pinus > Pinus taeda. The sequence continues at coordinate 197,749 of APFE030568432.1, forward strand.
AGATTTAGAAAAGGAAAGAAATGGTGTTCTCAAACAAATATTCCCAAAGTGTTATTTCCTAAAGGAAATAGCAAAAGAAAACCTCACACAAAAAAATGTTGTTGTTTATAGGGAACAACAAGGAAAGACGCGCAAAAAGGTGTTGTTCCTTAGAGGGAACAACAGTTGTTCCCTGTAGGGAACAAAAAAGAAAATACATACAAAAATTTTTGTTCCTTAGAGGGAACAACAGTTGTTCCCTGTAGGGAACGACAAGGGAAATACACGTCAAAATTTTTTTGTTCCCTATGGGGGACAACGAAGAAAATGCACACAAAAATTGTTGTTCCTTACAGGGAATAGCAGTTGTTCCCTGTAGGGAACAAAAATACAAAATGCACACCGAAACTATTGTTCCTTAGAGGGAACAATGCCTATTCCTTAGAGGGAACAACAATTGTCCCTTAGAGGGAACAACAGTTGTTCCTTGTAAGGAATAGAAAGAAAAAAATTTCACACTGAAATTGTTGTTCCTTAGAGGGAACAATGGTTGTCCGTTAGAGGGAACAACAGTTGTTCGTTAGAGGGAACAACAACTATTACTTAGAGGGAACAACAACTGTTCCTTGTCGAGAAAAACAAAAAGAAGAAAAAAATCACAAAAAAAATTGTTGTTCCTTAGAAGGAACAACGACTGTTCCTTAGAGGGAACAACAATTCTTCCTTAGAGGGAACAACAAAGACAAAAAAATTGCACATGAAGTTGTTGTTCCTTAGAAGGAACAACGATTGTTCCTTAGAGGGAACAACAGTTGTTCCTTGTTGGGAACAACAAAAAGAAGAAATAAATCAAACACAAAATTGTTTTTCCTTATAGGAAACAACGGTTGTTCCTTAGAGGGAACATCAACTTTTCCTTAGTGGGAACAACAACTATTCTGTTAGGAAATTATATATTACGGAGCAATGGAACACATGAAATAATGTAGAAATATAAACACAGAAAACGCACAAAACAAGAGAGACACAGATATACGTGGTTCACCTGGTTTGGGCTACGTCCACCCCGAACAGCCAGTCCTTCCTTTCTATTATCCACCAAACTGAAGAGACACAACCTACAACAAATTTGCTATAATATCCTCTGTCTTCTCTTACAGTCTCACCTCTCTGTTTCTCGCTTACACAGAATACACATCTATCTCACAGCCTCAAATACAATGCCCTCATACAAAGAGAGGGGTTGCCTTCTAGGGCAAAAAACCATAAACTAAACATAAGTTCTACCGTCAGATCATCTTCCTAATGAACGACCCAGATTGACTAGAAATTACTATACTTTTACAAGACAATTTTACAGCTGTTTTTAGCTTCGGGGGTGCTGCCCCCGAAACCCCCCGCCAGGGGGGGGCTCCCAAAGGTCGCAGTTGCCCCCCCCTGGACCCCCCCTGCAGCGAATATTTTACGGGCGGCGTTGCTGCCCCCATTTTGAACTGGGGTCCAATGTGGCAGTACTTTTGAATATAGAAGATAATCAGGCTCCACACCCAACATATTCCTTAGAGGGAACAACAAGAAAATTTGCACACAAAATTATTGTTCCTTAGAGGGAACAATGGTTGTTCCTTAGAGGGAAAAGTGCTTGTTCCTTAGAGGGAACAGTGGTTATTCCTTAGAGGGAACAATAGCTATTCCTTAGAGGGAACAACAAGAAGAAAATTTGCACACAAAATTGTTGCTCCTTAGAGGGAACAGTGGCTATTCCTTAGGGGGAACGACAACTATTCCTTAGAGGGAAGAGGAAGAAGAAAATCCACATGAACATTGTTAGGATATTCCGACACATAGGAAATAGTTAAGTTCAACTTGGTCTAGTATAGAGTTAGGTAAAGTGTGTTTCTTTACTGTTGTACATTTTGTAACTTACAATCCAACGGTCACGATATGTAGTGATCCGACGGTTCATTCTCTCCTCGGTATTACTGACACTTGATCCGTGGCCTTGACACCCGATTGGTCCATGAATTGTATTTAAAGCACATGGAGGGTCATTTGTAGGTTAACCGTGCATGAGAGAAGCTTATGTAAATTTTCATTCTTTTATTAATAAATTGCCTGTAGTAGCCACGTTGGCGCAGGCCGTGGACTGTTTCCCTCTCTGAGGGTTTTAACCACGTCAAAATACTGGTGTATTGATCTGTGATCTGTTTGTGAGCGGTGTCCTTTTGGTGTTCTGTCTGAGGAACTTACCCTGTAAATTCCTACATGGTATCAGAGCTATTTGAGGGCCGCGTCCGTTGGTGATCCAAATCTGAAGCCGGTTGAACTGCATCCGCTGTCGGTTCCTAGATCTACTATTTTTGACTACTTTCGGGCCGAGAGGACTACTCTGTTGTGTTCGGAGCATCTGTTCCAGTGAGGAACCCCTTTCGTTTCACGCGAAAAGGTTTCCGGTAGCCCTATCTGCGTCATTTTTAAGATCTGGAGGTATACAATCTTTATTTGCAGTTTACTGTTATTTTCTCTCTACTTATTTCGGTTTCGGTTTATTTAGCTTTTTTTAAACTGGATCTATACCTTTCATTTCTACATATGCTCTTTGCCCTGCGACTCTGTGCGATCTGGGCAAATCAGAAACAGAAAGGAAGGATTTTTGTCTCATGCGTATGCTCTTTTCCCTGCACCTTAGTGTGATCTCGGAAAATCAGAAACATTGAGAAAAATATTTAGTTTTTCGGCTAAAGCTAACCTTGAGCCACAAGGTTCAAATTTTTTTTAAATATTTAGTTTTTGGGTAAAGCTAACTTCGAGCCATAAGGTTCGTTTTTCTTTGCATGTCCGTGTTGGGTTTTGTATTTTGTGTTTTGTAGGGAAAAAGAGGTTTCTCAAGGCAA
>APFE030568432.1:203488-233243 GCA_000404065.3 Pinus taeda
CCATGGCTTGACACCCGATTGGTCCATGAATTCTATTTAAAGCGCATGGAGGGTCATTTGTAGATTAACCGTGCATGATAGAAGCTTATGTAAATTTTCATTCTTTTATTAATAAATTGCCTGTAGTAGCCACGTTGGCACAGGCCGTGGACTGTTTCCCTCTCTGAGGGTTTTAACCACGTCAAAATACTGGTGTATTGATCAGTGATCTATTTGTGAGCGGTGTCCTTTTGGTGTTCTGTCTGAGGAACTTACCCTGTAAATTCCTACAAACATTGTTGTTCCTTAGAGGAAACAACATTTGTTCCTTAGAGGGAAAAACATAGGAAAAATAGAAAAAAACAACTTATATACAATTTATCATACAAGAAAATTCAATGAAACAGAAAGGGAAATTTATGTATAAATTTCAAAAACAAATAAATTCTTCACTCAACCAATGCGATGGACAGGTTTCCCTCCTCAGCAAGAATTTATATAGTGGAATCTTCCCGTAACTATTGGCAAAAGGACTCCCTTGTAAGAGGTTTGTGATATAGGTGTACTGGATGTCCATTTGCTTTAAAAGAATAACTAGACCCATCAATGGTGGCTAATGTGAGGGTGCCATTATCATGCACCTCCTGTATCTCATAGGGGCCTAACCATCTAGTCTGGAGTTTTCCAAATAAATCCTGGAACCTAGAGTCATACAGAAGTGCCCAATCACCTCCGTGGAAGATCTTCTTCTTGATAAGGGCATCATGCGATTTCACTCTTTATCATTGGATCAGTGCAATATGCTGAAGATTTGATAGCTGAATTTCATCAAATTCATTGATTTGATATAGGCTATTAATTTGTGCTTTATTTAAGTCCAAGTGTACTTCTTGAGCTATCCTCAATGTCTGAATTTCAAATTCGATTGGGAACATAGGTTCTTTGCCAAACACTAGCTGATATGGGGAATATGTCGTGGTATTTCTCCATGTCGTGCAGTATGCCCATAGGGCTTCTGTAAATCGGGTAGCCTAGTCACATCAATGTGACGCAACTGTCTTTGTGAGTATTGCCTCGATTACTTTATTGGTACTTTCTACTTGGCCATTTGCAAGCGGGTGGTATGGAGTTGTGATTCTATGCATGATATGATGATTTTTTAATGTTGCAACTATCTTATGGCATAAAAATTGTGGCCCTCCATCCGTGATTATTTCTCTAGGCAAGCCATACCACACGAAAAATTGGAAAATAAAGTGGATTACTGAGTCCTCTGTTGCCCTTGGTAATGCTTTCGCCTCCACCCATTTAGTCACATATTCTATTGTGACTATTATATATGTATTTTTATTAGATGATGGGTTTATTGGACCAATGAAATCTAACAACCATCGTTCAAAAGGCTCAATGACTAACTGTGGATATAGGGGCATCTCATCGGACTACCCAAGATGAACCATTATTTTGCAATTATTGTATGCGTGGATAAACTTCTTTGTGTCCTTAAGAATGGTGGGCCAATAATAGCCCATCTGTAAGACATTGTGGACAGTACTGCAGTCTGCAAAATATCCACCACAAGGCCCATCATGGCAATCTTTCAGGACGTTGAATATTTTGTCTTCCATGAAACATCTTCGAATGTGCATATTGGCTCCTGTATGAAATAAATATCCTCTGATCCAGGAGAACCGAGTACTACGTTGTACTATTTGTTTTCTTTCACTAGGCGTCAGGTGCTTGGGTAATTTTCCCACTGCTAGGTAGTTTGTGACATCTGCGTACCATGGTGTTTTCACGGTTACAACAAATAAGTGCTCATAAGGGAACTGGTCTTCTACTGCTACCGAGTCATCTGTCTTTGGCATACGTGAAAGGAAGTCTGCTACTAGATTTTCCTTTTGTAGTCGATCTTTGATTTTTATATCGAATTCCTACAAAAGGATGAACCATCTTGTCACTCTTCCATTTCTAACAGGTTTATTAGCTAGATATTTAATAGTAGAGTGATCAGTATACAAAACCACAGGTATCCTATTTTATAATGTCTGAATTTATTAATAGCATAGATTAGAACCAGAAATTCCTTTGTGGTCATATTGTAATTCAACTTGGTTGGAAATAGATTTTTTCTAATGTAGTATATCACATAAGGTTTCTTATCCTCCTCCTGCCCGAGAACTGCTCCAATGGCCATATCTGAAGCATGAAATGAAATATGGAATGGAAAATCCCAGCTTTGGCCCAATAATACTAGGGCTATTGATATTAGCCATCTTAAATCTTCAAAAGAAGTGTCACATTTGTTAGTCCATATGAAATCGATATTTCCTGTTAATGCATATGACGGTGAAGTGATTTGAGAGAAATTCTTTATAAATATTATTTAATATTTAGAAAATCCTAAGAGACTTCGTACCTCAGTTTGTGTGGAGGGGGTAGGTATTAAAAGAATTATCTGAATTTTTGCTAGATCTACCTGATTTCCAGGTGTTGAGATGTAGTGACCCAGGATGAGGCCCTCAGTCATCATCATGTGGCATTTTTCATGGCTTAAAGAGAGTCTGGTGGCAATTCATCTTTGCAGCACTTTCTCTAGCATTTGTAATGCTTGCTCAAAGTCATCTCCATAGAGTTTAAAGTCATCCATGTACACTTCAAGTCCTTCATTTATCAGGTCTCAAAAAATGTTGAGTATGGCCCTTTGGAATGTGGCAGGTGCATTGCACAGTCCAAAAGGTAAGACCCTGTAAGAAAATGTTCCCCAAGGGCAAGTAAAGGTAGTCTTATCCTAGTCTTCAAGAGAAATTTGAATTTGACTGTAGCCGCTGAAGCTGTCTAGGAAAGAAAAGATTTTTTTTCCTGCCAATGTCTCCAAGACCTAGTCAATGAACAAAAGGGGGAAATGGTCTTTTTGGGTTGCTTTATTAAGCTCTCTATAATCAACACATATACGCCACTTTCCATTATTTTTAGGCACCACTACTAATGGTGAGACCCATTTGCTATTAGATATAGGATAGATGAAATTTACATCTAACAGTTTTTGTAGTTCATCTTTAACAATATCTTTAAGGTGAGGGTTTAACTTTCATTGAGGTTGTCGAATGGGCCTCGCATCTTTCTCTATATAGATGTGGTGCATGCATAATTTGGGATCAATCCCTTTCATGTCTGGGTAATCCCATGTGAAAGCCTCTTTATATTTTCTCAGAAGTTGAACAAGCCTTTGCTCTTGGTCATCAGTAAGGTTTTTGTTGCTATTTAGGACTTTCCCTGGCTCGAATTCTATGGTTTTACCATTATAAATAGAAGTTGTTGGTATTGACTGGTCATTCATATCTTTTAAGGGATATTCTTCAATTTCATTATCTAGGGCTGCTTCGATCACGTGACACTTTAGATTGGATATGGCATCTGGTTGGTTAATGTAAGTGTTAATGATGTCATCTTCTCTTTGATCCTTGAATTCGAGAGCATCTTCAATAGTTAGTGGTGATCGAATGTTTTTAGTTAAATATGATACAGGTTGTTTTCTAGTTTTTATTATTGTTAAACTTGGTTGAGCTATAGGATATAAAGCTATGTTCTTGAGATTACTTCCTCTTGCTATAGTCATGTTTCCTGTTCGACAACTTATGTAAGTATCTGCGGTTGCTATCTAAGGTCTACCTAGAATTAGGGGATGTCCATCTAGCTGGTTTCTAGGATTGATAATCAAGAAATTTGCTGGGTATTCCCAAGAATCTACAGACACCATTACATGCTGTAATGTTCCTTCTGGTTTGACAATTGATCGGTCTGCAAGTTCTACTAGGGTTGTCGTTGGATCCAAGGCTATAATGCCGAGTTTTTTATAGGTTGTTGTTGTGAGTATATTAAAGGTTGCACCTAAATCAACTAATCCATTGGGGAAGGAGCATCCATTTATTTGTATGGTGACTATAGGGTTTCCTGGATCCTCATATTTCACCAGTGTTTCTCTACCTGATAATAAATCAGACAAATTTCCGACTACGTGGATAGTTGGGGTTGCTTTTATTTTCCTCTTAGGCTTTTTAGTACACAATTCCTTAATAGTTTTTGCATAAATTGGAATGTTCTGAATAGCCTGGAGGAGAGGTATTTTTACACACAAATTTTTTAATTCTCCCAAAAGATCAAAATCGGGATATTTGATTGAGCGGGGTATAATTAATCTCTCTGGGAATGGTGGAGAAGAGGTGATAGTTTGATCGTGAGTTTCTATTTAACCATATTCTCCACTTGTGTTGTTTATTCTACAGGTAACGGATCTTCAATTTGTATGTTTTTATCCTCCCTCTGACTCTATTATCCATCCAGACCTTAGTTTAATCTCATTACACTCCCTCAACTCAGTTTATGGCTCCATCCCTTCAATAATTTACACAGAATGGACCGGTCTATTGTTGGGGTTTGGGTTGGGCTGAGCTGGGAGCTATGGCCGTAGGTTGATCTGATGGATCTGTTGCAATGTGTAGGGTGCTGGCAGTGTAGGTTGAGGTGGGGGATTGTTCCTGCTGGTTGGTTTGAAGGTCTTTGTCCGCTTGACTACCAATTCTAGTTTTGTGAAGTGGAGGATGGCCATTGAGATTCATATGCATTATTCTGCGAAAATGGTGGGAAGTAAGAGGATTTTGGCCAATTTTTGTTTTGATTTGATTGTTTGGACCAAGGTGGCATAGAGAATAGTTGTTGTGACCAATTAGGAAAAGGTGGTTGGTTTTTCCACATAGCTCCTGGGTGTTGTTGTGAATTGTATTATGATGGTTGAAAGAAAGAAGATGGGTCAATAGGTGTACCTGTTTGTTATGCTTGTCATTGGTGACATAGATTTAGTAGGTAGACTACTTATGTTTCTTCTTCTATCTCCTTATACACTGCTTTTAACCCTGGGAGTGATGAGCAACTTTCTACGGCATAATATTTAGTACATATGGCACAGGGTTGTACCATATCCAACGAGCATTCTTTATGACTATCCTTTTTCCTACACCTAGGACAAAATATCACCAAGTTTTGTTTTGCTTTAGCCTGCTTCTTCTTGGCTTGCATGATGTCTTATTGTGTCATCAAAGTTCCCAAGATATCTGTTTTGGAGTCCTCCAACAGGTTGCCAATTTCCGCACAAGTGATGCATTTGCCAGAGATTTTGCTATCCCTAGTGGTCACATCATGTTCTATTGGTTTCAATCTCATACTGCCCCTTTAGCACCTCATACACAATTTAATAATATTAGCATAGTCTTCTTGATATATATCAACTTTACCCATAATATTTAATGTCTCTATCCATTGTTCTTTCATCCATTTAATCAGTGTATTTTTTAGCGCATTATTAGGCAAAGGCAGATTTACATAAGGAGACCTTTGGAGGTTATATTGGAAGCGCTCCACATACTCTTCCAATGTTTCACTAGGTCTTGCTACCATTTGGAATATTTCGTCTTTCAGTTCCCTAGATCTACAATAGTCCTGATATTTTTTAAGGAAAGCGGTTTTCATTTGATCTCAATCATTTATGGTTCTTCCACCTAGGCCCATAAACCAATGAAAGTATACTCCTTTAATGTGGAGGGAAACAACTTTAGCTTCTCAGGATCAGTGGTGTAATCATAACCCTGACATAATAAATTAAATTCAAACAAAAATGCATCCGGATCCTCTTATGTCAGTCTATGAAAGGTGGGAATATTTTGTAAAGGGATAGCTCTCATGGGTGCATTGACAGTTGTGTCAACGATGTGATATTGCAATGTGGAGGTTTGGGGTGCTTGTGGATTGTTGGCCATTTGATCAAATATATGCTAGTACACTTCGAGGATTTTTGGAGCTGGAGAGTTATCCCTAGGGTGTCTAGAAGGGTTGGAAATGATCTTAACAACACTCCCTTGGTCTGGAATACTAGGTGATCCTTGCTCAATTACTACTTGAGGGGATCTTGGCTCCTCTGTTTCCCCTGCTTCTCCTCCTCCTTCACGAATATTAAAAGAATTCCCTTCTTGTGAGGAAATTTGGCACGAATTTTCAATTTCTTGAAAACTCATATTAGTTCCTAACGTTTTATTGTGGACCCCAGCATAGGCTATAGATGGCAAGCCTGTCGCCCAAAGGGAGACAATAGGTTGTCTGGAAGAAATGTTTCGGGGACCTACTGATGGCTAAGATTCTGCTTTCTTTAAGATGTCGTTTATGAAAGTTGATCGTCTAGGGGTCATCAGTCCCTTAGATTTTTCGGGTTTGGATAGTAGAATTAGATTGTTTCCAGGTTCTTTTCTTCTTAGTCATTCATGCAAAAAATTCAAATGTTTTATCTCTAAACTAAGTTCCTAACAATTCTACTGGAAAGCGGGTGGGGGAGTAGGCATTTTACGTGTTCCGTACACAGGTTCTTACCTTTTGTTTCTAATACCCAATTCTCTCTCAAAAGACAAGCATCAAACACCTACTTTAATTTTCTATAATTGTGTTGAAATCTGGGCGGAGGAGCAAGAATTGTACTTTCTCGTTACGTAGGCTCTTACCTTCCGTTTTCAATACCCAATTCTTCATCAAAAACAATTATTAAATGTACATCACTCTTTTTAAATGGACACACTCTCCTCAGAAACAATGCTAAAATGTTGGTTGATAAAATGTGCTTTTCAAGACTCCTAACTATCCCACATTAATTATCAACCAAGGCAAGTCCTCTTATTTCAAGAGTGTACACAGTATGTGGCTACTATTAATTCAAAGAGTAATGTTTCCTAGGTTGTAGTATAGATCTTTAAATACAAGAATAAACAGATGCATCTAATAAAATCCAATTGCAAGCATTAAAAGGAATATAACATCTAAATGTCAAGACTCAATCTTCTGCTGAAATCATAATCAATACTTACTCAAGAAATCCAACTACCAATGGCGTCAGCTGAGAGTATAGTAGCAATAATTCGTCTTTTCTAAACTAATTTAATCTAAATCAAACTCACTCTTCAGTAAATAATCTAAACAACAATGATATCAATCTGAGAGTCCAACAATGATACTTAATACTCTTTACAGTTAATTAAATCAAGCGGAATATTTATCTAAGTAACTCAATCCAAAATGAAAGTGGACTGAATCAACGACAATACTGTAAGTCATATAAAACAATGATATTCTGCTAACACAAGAAAACAATAAACAACGAAAGAGATAAAATCACAAAAAGAAAGAACACTGTCAAACCATCACACTTGCGAGAATTGGAAATGTATGACAGAGAGAAAGCAGTTAAATCCACCAGAGGTCAGGCCCTTAGCTGCCAACGAAAACTGCTAAGTTACTTCAGTTAATGCGAGGGAACAACAACTTCAATTATATATTAATCATCAAACTGAAAGAGCATTACAATATATTCATGTTCTTTTAAATAGCGAGAGTTTATAACTAAAATTAAAATTTCAATAATAACAGAGATTCCTCCCTTTCTCCTTACAATTGTTTCCTTTTATAATCAGAAAGGGTGAAAGATAAATGGTAAATGCGATCCCTCAAGATCGCAAGATCTTGATGAATTGACAACAGATTTCTAACTTCAGATATACTTTCCTTTCTCGTGCTGATCCTTCTGATTTGCCTTTGGCCTTGTTCGCAACCGTCGTGTTCTTCTCTTAGCTTGTTGATTTTTGCTATTCCCTTGTTAGGGAACAACAATTGTCCTTTTTGTTGTTTTCCACCATAAAGAAGGGTACTAATTAGCTAAATCATAATTGCAGATAATTCCTTCATTTCTTACCATAATCTCTCAATATATTATGGCATTTGGATATAGAAAAGATAAGAGTAAAGGAAAAGGATGATGAGATTAATAGTAAATGCATACCATTTCTGTGACTCAACAGGCATACAAACACTTTAAGTAAATAGACAAAAATACTATGTAATAAATGTAACACAATAAAAGGGCATGAAGATTCCGTAATCACTCAGTTTACCATAACTTTTGTGGGGCCTTGTAATTATTATAATTTCCTTAAATTATTTTTTTGTCTTTATATTATTTTCCTAAGTATTTCTTGCATTTAGGACATAAGGCATTGGTTGCAATTGATCCTCTGTAATTCAATAAAATATTTTAGTATCTAGAGTTAATTTGTTATGCTAATTCCTTTTACAAGACAATTCAATTCTCATGATTTGGTCCCAATCATTGAAGAAATGTCATCTTCATTTGTATCATTAAATCCTTTTCTTTTTTCTTTAGTTATTTATTTTCTTAATATTTTTCAATTTACAATTGTCGATTGGTTAAGAAATTTTCAAATCACATGTTCCCTTTTAAATAGAAATTATATTTCATTTTTACAGAGTGGATTCACTTTAGGTAATTCATTTGGGATTGTTGTTATATTTTTTCTATTTCTTGTAGATCATCATAGTATCATTATTTGCATTGCTTAAATACCTTTTTGTAGTGTTTTTCTCTCATTTTATAGCTTATGTTCCTTAGGTAACAACTCAAATTTTTATGGTTCTTCTTTGCTGTAACCTAGAGAAAGTGTTTAGGATTTGATTCTTTGAATGGCTTGGTTTAGTTAGAAGAATAAGTTCTTAATTGTGTTATGGGTTGGTTGATTTATTATTGAATTTTCACTTTCTGTTAGGATAATAGTGATTAGTCATACCAACATTGCTCTTTCATAAACTATGTTGATAACATTGAAATGGAAGGATGAGACCTCAGGTTGACAACCTAATGTGTAGTAGCTAGTTGGTCCTTTAGGAAAAATTAATTGGCTCAACATCTTGGTGTCGTTGTTGGGGAGGTTTTCAAACAAAGCATTGGTTTAATCTTTGAGGGTTAGGTATTAAAGAAAGAAGGTAAGAACCTGTCCACGCACCCTAATGAAAGTTAAGGACTGTGGTGGTGCCTACCCTCAGCTAATACGTTTAGGTTTTTTAATGTGTATGACTAGAAAGAAGCATAGAACTAGGAATTATGTATAGATAGATCATCAATATACCCCAAAAAAAATAAAAAGATAAGTTCAATATGGCCTTGGAAGGATGACCTTAATAAATGAAATCATTCGAAAGGTAGAGTCTCAAGCATTGATAGGTCCCTGAACAGTATTCAAGAAGGACTCTGTTGTTGTTTCCCCTTGAGCAATAAAGTTGTCTGATGTTGATCCAAGCATATATTGGTGGCAACCTACCCATTCCACCTAGACCTCTAGTTGGCTTCATTTCTTTCCTAAATTATAGTAGCATTTACTGCTTTTATCATTTTTTCAAATCCTAAACTTCTTGAGTTGTTTTATCCCCCTAAACGACGTTTTTTTTAGGTCCACAACAGGCCTGTTTTAGTAGGTATGGGGATGCATAAAATCAATGCTCAAAGAAATATTTCCAACAAGTTATTGTACTCACCAAATAGATATCATATGACCAAGTTACAACCCCAAGAAATTGGTTGGCCAACTAACTCTGATGGGGCCCACAAACAGTTGGTGTTCCATCTCCTAGGTTTGACATTTTGCTTATTTAGGGTTTTCCCCTTACTATTCAATAGTGAAAAGGCCCTTGTGCCTCAATGTAACATAGTTCAGAGGGATTTAAGCACCACATATCTTCTTAGAGATAACCAACCATTGCCCAAGTTATTTTATTTCCATTCTAGTTATAGGAATCTTTTAGTTCTTTGATATTAAAGAAATGAAGTTGTATTTCTATTGAAGATATATGTTTATGCTTATATATTTATTATGTTGCACTCCTGCATAAGACCAGATCAGTAGTATGAGAGCAAGCTTCTCTTTCCCTATTTCTCTTTGCATGTCGCCAACGAGGTTAGGGTATAAGGACTTAGGGCTCAAACAGGTTGAACATTTACAAGACTAGCCTCACAAACAATGACAACTTCCCATGGCAGAAAAAAAGAAAGATGAGGGAGAATTAGATCCTTTCAAAATATCGCTCGAGGAAGCCCTTAAGTGATAGAGGAATGCGATTGTGGATATATTTTCCTAGATCCTTTGGCAGCTAACCACATGCGACACATCTTCATTGAGGAGCCACTTTGGTGGTTCCACCCCTTTAAGGTACACATCAACTTCGTCATTCCCATATTTTAAGTCCAAATAAATGTAGACACCATAAATAAATGGTTAATTCTATTGGAAGCATATTTTTCAGTTCATGAATTTTCCAACCAGGAAAATATTAATTTTGAACTCCTTAAAGCTTCCCCCCATGTCAACGACTGGTGGGAAACCTACTATGAACATAAGGACAAGAGGGAACCCTCACTGTTTTCAGTCACACCCACTTGGAATTCTTTTCGAGATTCCATCAAGAAAATATATTAAAGTGTTAGGAGATATGAAGATAAATACATAGAGTGAATCATATTGTGGTATAGAAGGGACGAAGATGTGCCTAAGTTCATAAATATTTTTCATACCCTTCACATGAAGTTGGGTATCAAGGATTCTGAGAAACATTTGGTAGCCAAGTACGTAGCTATCTACACAAGTACATCCATGATGAGATGGAGTTCTTGGATATCTCCTCACTTGGCACCATATATCGATACACTGTCAAGATCAAGTAGAAATTTAAACAGAAGAAATGAGACTTTAGATACAAATATGAAGCAACAAAAAGGCAGCATCAAACTGCCAAAGAAAGGACAAACGCAAGGCAGGGTGACCCAGGACAACCTTCTGAAGCTGTAAGAAAATAATAACAACATGAAGATAAAGAAGGATATAGGGAAATGGTGTGAGTTCCATAAGAGCCCCACTCACAACACAAGTGAGGGGAGAGCCAAATAGTCAGTGGTCACCGAGCTAAAGGCTTCTGAATAAAATGCATGTTCGGACTATGATTCATAGCCTGACAACTTGTGGAATGAAAAAGGGAAGTAGATTATTGATGTGGAACCTAGTGCCACCATTGCCACCACCAAGATCCATAAGATTTAGCCCGAAGATCCAGAGTAGGGGGAGAGACTCTTGTACTCACAAATGTGGGTGAAGGGTTATCCGTTGCAATTAATTTTTGATAGCAGAAGCAAAAAAACCTCATTTCTACAGAGGTCATGAAGAAGTTTTCCCTGCCAACCACACCACACCCACAATCGTCAACCATTAGGTGGCTTCACCAAGGACGAAATCTCCACATCAGACAATAGTGTCATGTTCCCTACATCATCAAGTCCTTCATAGATTAGGCATTGTGTGATGTTTCTCCTATTGAAGTTTCTAATATATTATTAGGTCAACCATACTAGTAGAAGCATCATGTTGTGTATGAGTCTAGGCCTCACACAATTATTATTTCTATGGGAAATAAGTTATATCGAATACAATAGGTAGCATCACCTACCACCATCTCTTTAATCTACACGAAGAAATGTTGTAAGATCATTTCCCAGAATGAGGAATTTCTCTTCCTTATTATTCACCCTCAAGGAAATAAGAATATTGTGGCCACATCCACGACCTCTAGATAGGGTTCCTCTACATGGCAACAACATGTGGATAAGGTCGTGGAGGGGTACACGAGGATATTCACATCAGGCGACCCTACACAACGAAGTCAAGCACTCCATTGATATGACCCTATGCATGATGCTACTTGACGAGTCGATCTATTGATTCTTTGTTCTGTAGAATTATGAAATCAAGAGGAATATTTGGGAGTTGTTGTACAAAGGGCACATCAGGCGACTTTCATCACCCTGTGGGAGCTTGATCGTGCTAGTGCAAAAGAAGGATGGGACTTGGAGACTTTGTATTGACTATTGGGCATTGAATAAGATCATTTTCTAGTATAGGTTTCTAATTGCAAGGACTGATGACCTTCTGGACCAGCTTAAGGGGTCCAAATATTTCAGCAAGAATGACTTGATGTCCAGTTATCAGCAAGTACCAATAAAACTCTCTGATATGTGGAAGAATACCTTCAAACCTAAGGAGGTCCTTTTCAAATTGTTGGTCATGCCTTTTAGGTTGACGAATGCCCCTACAACCTTCACGAGGTTAATGGATGACATCTTTACTCCCTTCGCCAACTCATTCATGGTAGTGTATTTAGAAGAAATCTTGATATTCAACGCAATTTGTGAAGAGCACCTCGACAATATTTGATAGGTCCTCCAAAGTTTGTGACAACACAAATTGTGTGCCAATTTGGAGAAATGAGCTTTTGGTATGACCCGGGTTTAATACTTTTAGAACATCATTGATGAGAAGGTTGTGCATGTGGACCTAGCCAAGATACAATTTATTCATGGTTGGCCAGCCTTGACCACTCTAACAGGGCTCCATAGCTTTTATAGCCTTATCAATTTCTATCGCAAGTTCATGATGGGGTTCTCTCATATCACTTGGCCTTTAAGTCAAGTCACCAAGGGTGGAGTCAGAGATTTTTTTTTCTGAATCCCAATAGAAGGCATTTTCTGAGTTGAAGTATCACCTTTTCTTGGCACCAATTCTCACATTACCATACCTACAACAACCATTTGAGCTTGAGGCAAATTCCTTTGACAATTCTATTGGTGCAATTCTTACTCAACAGTGGTATCGATTGGCATATTATAGTGAGACACTTTCAGAAATAGTCTGAAAGTATTCCACCTATGAAAAAGAGATGTATTCCATTATGCAATCCTGCTGAAAATGGAAGCATTACATTTTGGGGAAGAAAAAAGTCATCCTCACAGACCACTAACCCTTGTAGTTCATAAGAACATAAGGAAAATTGTAAAACAATCACCATAAAAAATGGTCCACATCACTGCAACAGTTCCATTTGAGCATTGAGTGTAACAAGGGAAGAACCAATAATGTTATAGACTACCTCAGTTGACCACCAATCATGGCACTAATTATTGTGTTAGACTCTTGTGGGCATGAGACTTCAGGGTGGTCACATCTTTAAAATATTGGTCTAGAATTTGGAAACACATACCAAATGCTCCTGGAAAATAGGTAAGATTTTAATTTTCACCTATTGGATGCACTATTATGCCAATTGGTACAACTATGTGTTCCTTCAATCGAGTGTGCCAATATTGTTTGGGATGCGCACTATAGTCGAGTCATTGGAGATTTCGGAGTAGAGAAAATAGTGGCAGTGCTATAGATATATTTTTATTGGCTAAACCTTCGACAAGATGTTGGGAAGTACATTAAATCCTGCACTTCCTGTGCAATTTCCAAACTGACCATAAAGAAGAAAGGACTATATAGTCCTATTCCTACTCCTAGTTGGCCTTGGGAATGCATCTCCATGGATTACATGTCAGTCCTTTCCTATACTAAGCATGGAAATCACTACATTTTCAAGGTCATCGACATATTCTCTAAGATGGCCATTCGAACAACCTACAAGAAGGGTATCACAATAGAAGCTAGTACTAAGCTATTATTCTAATGATTGTAGGTACACTTTGGGATATCATTGTCCATTATCTCATATTAGGACAATGGGTTCCTGAGTAAATTTTGGTCAAGCCTCTGGTCGATGCTAGATACCAAGCTCACTAAGTCCATGACATTCCACCTGCAAACTAATGGCCAAACATAGGTTGTCAATAGGATTGTCATGCAATTCTATTCATGTACAACTCGAAGCATCCATGCACATGGGATGAGAGCCTCCTTTATGTCAAGCATATTTACAATAGACCTCTATGTAGCTCAAATGGCCATAGTTGCCATTGGGATTCCAACCACTATGTTCTGTTGATGTGGCCATACCATTTAGAGCTAATTATGTAGATTTGGCTCATGTCCAAGTCAAAGATGATAAAAGTAACAACTTCAATGAGTGAATTCAGCATGTCTGCCAGCATGTCCATGACATATTGTATATATCCAATGCTAAATCCAAGCAGCGTCATGATCAACATTGGGTGCCACACACGTCCCAGAAGGAGCACCTCGTTGGCCCCCACTGCAAAAATTTCATGCTCCGATATGGGTTGTACAACATCAGCAAGGTTGTAGGGGACAATTCATTCGAGCTTAGAATTCCATTGTTCCTTTACATACACCTGATATTCAATGCGGATTGGGTGCGACCATAGTTTCCCTCATTGTTGGACTCATCTGACGTTGTTGACCAGCTAACACCAACAAAGCTCAAGCCAAGATGCATCAAACAAGGCACAACTGACAGGATCATGGAAATACAAATCAAGGTAACTCACCAATATAGCATCTAGCTATATCGATTTGTCAAAGTAGGCTAGCTTCTTCACCAAGGTAAGTGGTTCACTAAGGACTAGGTTCAACAAAAATATGCTCGCCTCATGAAGGCTCTACATGCAAAAGGTACCATTGCTTCCTAAGGGGTCAGGACTAATCTAGGTGGACATTTTTGGCCACCTACCTATTCTAGGTATACCTCCAGTCAATTTCATATGTTTCCTTGATTATAGCAGCATTTACTATTTTTAGCCTTTTTTAGGTCATGAACTTCCAGAGTCATTTTGACCCTGTAAACGACATTTTTTTCGAGGTCCACAATAAGACCGTAGTAATAATAAAGGGTCTATGGAAAACCCTATAGTAATCAGAGATATAATTTCGATGAGGTATCATACATGCAAAACAAAGAACATATGACCCAGTTACGACCCTAGGAAGTTGGTTGCCCACTTAACCCCAACAGGGCCGACAAACTCTTTGTGTTCCAACTCCTAGGGGTAGGTTTTTGACTGTTTAGTATTTCCCCCTTGTTTTTAAATAATAAAATGGCACCTAAGCATCATTATAGCATGGTTTAGAGGGATATAGTTGTCGCATCTCTTCTCAGTGATAAGCTACCATTGCCCGAGCTAGTTTATTTCAATTCTACTTGTAAGCATCTTTCAGTTCTTTGATATTAATGAAATGAAGCTTTATTTTTTCTAAATATATATTTTTATTCTTATATCTCTATTTTTTTGCATGGTGTTCTGAAACCAACTCACAAAAAGATAAAAAAATATAGATCAACGCCTTAGAAATAAGCCTCTTCAAGAGGGCAACCTCCTTTAAATTACACAAATGAAAACTTATTAGATGATTAAAATGACAAAACCTCCTTTCTATATATAGGAGTCTAAGGGGTCACAATATAGGCAAATCCGACCTAAAATTAATAATATAAAGGCACAAAAATAACAATAGTGGGATTCTATGGGGCATAATAATAACAATATGGGGACAATAGGGGCACAAAAATAACAATAACGGATACAATGACAATAGTAATGTGGGAATCACTGGCATTATAGGGACCTAACATTCCCCTCTCCTTTTAAAAAGTGTTTTCCTCAATGCTTGAGTAGTTCTGGATGCTTCTATATAAAATTCACATCCTCCCATGTGGAATCTCCAACAGGTAAGTTCTTCCACTTAATGAGATACTCTGAAATTGATCGATTTTGTCATTGTCGAGTTCTTGTTTCTTTAATTGCTTCAAGTTCCAATATGATTTTTCCTTCCTCATCAGGTTCTGGAAATATTGTTTGAACTGGAATCTTGTCACCTATAACCTTCTTTAAGCATGAAACATGGAAAACTGGGTGCACTCGTGAAGCTGTAGGAAGCTCCAATTAGTATGCCATAGTACCTATCTTTGGCAACACCTTGTACAGACCATAACAATTTGGTTATAACTTATTATCCTTATTAGATTGTGTGAGGGAAATTTGTTTATATGGTTGTAGCTATAGGAATACCCAATCACCTACATCAAAACGTCTTTCGCTACGATGTTGATCTGCCTATTGTTTCATTCTATTCTGAACCAAGGTGAGATTATTGTTTAAGAGTTGGAAAGCTTGTTTCCGATGCTTGATGTGATGATGTGATGTTCCACTGCTTGAACCTTAGAATTTTCTCTTAAATATGATGCGATGGATGGTGGATGATATCCATAAAGTGCCATAAATGGGGTCATTTTTGTTGCAGTATGAGGGAAGTGTTATACCACCATTCATCCAGAGGTAACCATTTGACCCATTTTGTCTATTTATCAGATACAAAGCAACGGAGATATCCTTCCAAACGTTTGTTTACTATCTAATTTTTCCCATCATATTGACAATGATAAGATGAGCTATGAGCTAACATAGTACCAAGACAAGAAAATAATTCTGTGCAAAAATTTCCAGTGACAATCGGATCTCTGTCACTTACAATAATCTTTGGGTTTCCATGTAGCTTTTGAATTGTTTCCATAAATGCAGTAGAAATTGTACTTTCCTTAAATGTATGAGATAATGCACAAAAGTGTGCATACTTAGTAATTTTGTCAACTACTGCCGTGATAACACTCTTTCCTTCAGACTTGGGTAAACATGTGATAAAATCCATTGAAACTTCCTCCCAATGTTGGCTTGGAATATATAACGGTTGTAATAGTCTTGGGGTCTTAATTGTTTCAACTTTATTTTGTTGGAAAACCAAACATTCCACCACAAATTTTTGAATATCCAATTTAAGTCCATCCCAAAAAAAATCATTCTTAACCCTGTGGTAGGTTTTTAGAAATGCAGAGTGCCCTCTTAAGGGAGAGGTGTGCAATTCCCTAAGAATATTTTGTTTGATTTGGGAATTCTTACATAGGTATAACTGATCCTTATACCATAACAAATCATTTTCTCAGCTAAATGTATCAGCTATATTGGGATATTTTTGTATCTTTTGAATGAGTGCCTGCACTTCTTCGTCATTCTTTCATTCATCCCTTTCTTCATTTATCCAAACTAGTTGGATAATAGAAAGGGCACAAAGAAATGTTTCCACATCCTCATCCTTTCTTAAGAGTGCATCTGCCATAATATTTTGTTTCCCTGTTTTATAGATGATTTCAAAGTCATAAGCCAACATCTTTGTGACCCATTTTTGCTGCTCTTATAAAGATAATCTTTGTCCTAAAAAGTATTTAAGACTATTGTGATCTATTTTGACCTTGATGTGTCTTCCCATTAGGTAGGGTCACCATTTCCTAAGTGCTTGTAGTATTTCCAACATTTCCTTCTCATTAATAGCTTTGCGTAAATACTTTCCTTTGATTGCATGACTTTCAAAAGCAATGGGTCTTTCTTCTTGCATTAAAACAAGACCCATTCCATTTCCCAAGGCATAACATTCCATAATAAAGGTTTTTGTGAAGTCTGGTGTAGCTAATATTGGTGCTTGGCACATTGCCTCTTTAAGATGTTAAAAGGCCTTTGTTGCTTCTACAGTCCATGAAAATGCATATTTCTTCAATAATGTTGTTAGAGGTGCTGCTATTCTCCCATAGTTATTAACAAACTTATGATAATACCCTGTCAACCCAAGAAATCCTCGTAGATGCTTTATGGATGTGGGGATTTTTCATTCCTTAATGGTTATAATTCTGGTAGGGTCTACCTTAACACCTTCATGAGATACAGTATGACCCAGATATTCCACCTCTTGTACTCCAAAGAAACATTTGGAGATTTTTAGATATAATTGTTTCTCCTCCAATAGTTTGAGCACCGTGTGAACATCTTGGCCATGATCCTTCCAAGACTTGTTGTAGATTAGTATATCATCAAAAAATACTAACACAAATTTGCTAAGGAAGGGTTTGAAAATAGAATTCATCAAACCTTGAAATGTAGAAGGTGCATTAGTAACACCAAAATGCATGACCAAAAATTCATAATGACCCTCATGAGTTCTAAATGTTGCTTTTGGAATGTTTTCAGTCTTCATTATAATTTGATGATATCCTAAATGAAGATCCAACTTGGTGAAGTAAATTGATCAATGCAATTCTTCCAATAATTCATTAATGACTGGAATGGGAAATTTATCTTTAATAGTGAGCTTGTTGAGCTCCCTATAATCCATACACATGCACCATGATCCATCCTTCTTGTTAACTAATACTACTGGAGCAGAGAAAGAACTTTGACTATGTTGAATTATATGAGCCTCTAGCATTTCTACAACCATACGTTCAATTTCACTCTTTTGGACATAGGGATATATGTAAGGCCTAATTTTTGGAGGAACACTTCTTGGAATCAAATTAATAGCATGATCTTGATTGTGAATAGGTGGGAGGCCTTTGAGAGTCTCAAATACCTTGGAATGATTGTCAAATACCTTTGGGATGTAGGACTTTATAGGGTAAGTTCCTCAGACAGAACACCAAAGGACACCGATCACAAACAGATCACAGATCAATACACCAGTATTTTTGACGTGGTTAAAACCCTCAAAAAGGGAAACAGTCCACGGCATAAGCCAACACGGCCACTTCAGGAAATTTACTAATAAAAGAATGAGAATTTACATAAGCTTCTCTAATGAACAATTAACCTACAAATGCCCCTCGATGCTCTTTAAATAGAGATCATGGACCAATCAGGTGTTAAGCCACAGATCAAGTGTTGGTAATACTGAGGAGAGAATGAACCATCAGATCACTACATATCGTGACCGTCGGATTGTAAGTTACAAAAGTACATAGTAAAGAAACACACTTTACCTAACTCTATACTAGACCAAGTTATACTTAACTATTTCCTATGTGTCGGAATATCCCAACATCCCCCCTTAAGAACAACTTGGGATAGGATTGAAGGATTTACAAATATAACACAATACGAGAAGGAAGGAGGCACTAGAGCCTATCCCCCCTTAATGACAACTTCCTGAACTCCAACCATAAATTGAAGTTTAGTAAACTTCGCTTCTGTGAGAGCCTTTGTAAAGATGTCTGCAACTTGATCATCTGTTGAACAATATTTCACTTCAAGAACATGGTCATGAATGAGCTTTCTGATGAAGTGCATGTGCAATCAATGTGTTTGCTACGCTGATGTTGAACTGGATCTTTGCATATTTGAATGGCACTTTGATTATCACACCAAAGTGTAGTCGGATGCTGCTGCTGAAAGCTAAACTCTGATAGGATCTGACGAAGCCACAAGGCTTCCTTACTAGCTTCTAGGCACCACGATATTCTACTTCTACTTAAGAAAGAGAAATGGCACCTTGTTTCTTGCAAGACCATGTAATAGGTCCTGAACCAAGAGTGAACACATAACCGACAGTAGACTTCCGATCATCAGGGTCACCAGCCCAATCGGAATCAGTGAAACCAACCAATAGAGGAGATCCTTTGGCACTGTAATGAATTCCAAACTGAACTGTACCTCGAACATAACAAAGTATTATTTTAGTGGCTTTCCAATGACTTTCACGTGGCTTTTGCATAAACCAAGCAACAAGGCCAACAGCAAAGGAAAGGTCAGGACGAGTATGGGTTAGATACAAAAGTTTTCCTACAAGTTGACGGTATAAGGTAGCATCAACTTTAGGGGAAGTACAAGAGACTAAAAGTTTGACTCCAGAATGAAAGGGAGGAGTTGGCTTACAATCTTCCATGTGAAATTGCCGTAGAAGATCACAAGCATACTTGGATTGGGAGAGGAAAATACCTTCCCTGGATTGCAAGACTTGAAGACCGAGAAAATAATGTAAGTGTCCTAAGTCTGTCATTTCAAACTTCTTTTTAAGGCTGGACTTCACATGGTTGATAAGGTTGGGATCACTACCAGTGAGGATAAGACCATCAACATAAAGAACAAGAATGATAAGAGACTTTCCCACTTTCTTGGTGTAGACAGTATTGTCAGAATGACACCTAGAAAAGCCAGATTCTAAAAGAAAGCTATCCATTTTGGCGTACCAAGCCTGAGGAGCTTGCTTGAGACCATAAAGGGATTTTTTATGCTGACATAAAAGACTGGAGTCTGTTTGTATAAACCCAATAGGTTGTTCCATATAGATTTCTTCGTGCAAGTCCCCATGCAAGAAGGCGGATTTAACATCCATCTGATGGAACTTCCCATTTGAAAGAGGCAGCAAGGGAAAGAACAAGGCGGAGAGAGTTCATTTTGGCAAAAGGGGAGAAGGTTTCAGTATAGTCAATGCCTTCAACTTGTGAAAAGCCCTTAGCAACAAGATGAGCTTTATGTTTATCAACTTTCCCGTCTGGAATATGGGCCCATGCTTCACTTCCAAAAACATGAAAGTGACTCACATCTGGTTTAATTGACCCCTATCCCTATGGGTCGGAATATCCTAACAAAGAGAGCCTTGTGAATGATGTGAATATCATAGGCATGAACATAAGCCTTGATTTAAAAAGGGGAGACTTAAGGGAAAGTGTCTTCTTAGAACATCCGATGGAAAACAAGAAAGAGTTCACTAAACAACTTTGGTATTTTTGGAGGCCAGCAAAGGGTTTGAAACATCCATAAGTACATTATTATAGATTATGAACCTGAGGGAAGTTTTTTCCTAGAGGGAATAAGAGGCTTGGAGACCTTAGAACACGTAAAAAATCTCTCTTTAGCTTTCTATACAAGCTAAGGATACTCTCTGCAATTAAGACTTACTCAGGAGGGAATTTGGGATTTGAACCATGTGTATCATACCACCAAAAAATTTGGGGACAGAGCATCCAAGTAGCAATTCATTGGAAATTTTAGGATTGGGAGGCTTTGGGCTTAGCCCCTGGCCACTTATTCAAGATGGGGATATGAACAAAATCTAGGTGGAAGGAGCGTTTACTGATATACCAGACCCTAGAAGAATGGAAAGAACCACATTTTGGTAATCCCTAATATGGTGCAGATTTGGTTGATAAATCGTCACCTGATGGTTATAATTTTGTTAATCAGGTATGTCACCTAATGACACTGGAGCATCATAGCACTAGGACTTTCGAGGAATGATGTCATGGTGATGTTAGAAAGGATGACATGGTTGTGCCAGGTGAAGGACTCATGTCACCTAGATTTGGTGGTTTTGGCATGACATTTAGGAAAATATGAATGACACATGGCACACATCGGTCGTGCCACATGGAAGGGTACACACCAACATTTTTCATGTTTCAAGTGTTGATTGGATGTTGGAAAATGAGGTGGCATGTTGATTTATCGTATTAGCATATCGATATTTCCATATTGTTTGGGCCGTGGAAAATCCCTGATATCTCAGTATTTGAATATACATAATTCAATATTTCCATATGATCAAGGACATGTTAGCATCCAATATGTGTTCGAATGTGATTGGACATCAAAGATATGAGGTGGTGTGTCGAGCCACCCACCATCTTATCGACCTATTAGGAAATTTCAAAGAGTTGTACTTATGGGGAATTCATCGATATCCCAATATTCCATGTTGGGATATCACTATATTTCCATATCTAAGAATTCAACCAAGGAAATATCGACATATCAAAGAA
The DNA here is from genome assembly GCA_000404065.3 of Pinus taeda. NCBI lineage: Eukaryota > Viridiplantae > Streptophyta > Pinopsida > Pinales > Pinaceae > Pinus > Pinus taeda. The sequence continues at coordinate 224,765 of APFE030568432.1, forward strand.
TTAAACTAAGGATATATTGGCATATCGAGGGATTCAAATAAGGCTATATCGACATATAAGAGGATTTAACCAAGGCTATATCGGCATGTCGAGCCACTAGTATATCAACATACTAGAACACCAGAGGATTTAGGGATGTGCCCTTTTATAAAGACTATGATATAACAAGGGTTTCGTATGAAATATGGGAGGTATACATGGACAAGTGTAGGGTCATACATGATAAAGTACTACCATGTGTCAACCACATGGCTTGTAGAAGGTTGATGTGGCCTTTATGGGGTAAATATAAAAATGGTCATAAATTTATGCCTGGATCTCATAATGAAATGAAATTTATATTTTTGTAAATTCCTTTATGAGAAGAAGATGATGGAAATGTCAATAACATGATTTGAGGCGATGAAAGAAAAAATAAATTGATAACCAAATCTTCATAATAAAGCTTGAAGGTTGGGTCTAGTTATGCCCCATAACCCTAATACAACATTAGGTTTTGGGTGAATTATTGGTGGGCACCCATTGAATGTGGAATTCAATTACATATACAACAAGCACCTACTAAAAGAAACACACTTTTCAGGTATTTTTAATTTTTCAATGCATATTTACTCAAAATTATGCATAATGGGTGCTCGTTGGATGTCTAATTTATTTTTCATCCAATGGATACCTGCACTTGAAATTTGAGTAAACCTAGGAGGATATAACCCAAAAATACAATTAAAAAATAGTTTTTGTTTTCTTTTCCTTTAAAAAATCAAAGCCCTTATTTTATTATTTTAACTATTATTTTATTATTTTCCTTAGGAAGCTCATTTTAGACCTCAAAATTCTCCTAATGAGTATTCATAATGGACTCTTGATTTCGCTCAATGATGTTCTCTACAAAAGGAGGATTAAATTCATCATATAGAAGACGAAAGTAGTTTTTATCCTATCAATGACAACTATCCTTATACTAATCATCGTAGTCATCCTCTAAATCACACTAACTGTATTTTTCTCAGTGGTAATCTTCCATGATGCAATGGTATGTGGGCCCAATAATATATGTCTCTTAATATTTAATGATTATCTCTTTTATATTTTTTTATATCTTTGATTCCTTGAGATCAATCCTGGAGTTCAATATTTCCAACAACATTGTCATATTGCCATATTTCATATGCACGAGCGTTAAAGAGTGAAAACTTGCAATCAATATATCACACTAAATTGATTAGAAATACAACATATAATATACCAAATTAAACCTTCAAAAATCCTATATCCATCGAATTGGTCTAGTGAAAATTGAATACTTCTATCAAAATATATGAGTTATGCAGTGCTTGTATTTGTCACAAATAAAAAACCCTAAAAGAGTTAATTTTAGATCAATGATATATTCACTTCCCAAATTTTAATTTAGATTAGTTTTTTTATTACACTAGTTGTTATTTAAGATATGCAACTAGTTTCTTTAATTTCTAGCCAAAAAGTTACATGAAGCGATTTAAATGTTGCAACTCTCCTTTTCTTTTTTGAAAACCTGCAAAATATGAAGAAAAGGATTATTCCCATCCTTGACCCAAAAAATTGTTGCAACATAAAATGTTACATACCTTAGATATGAAAATACTATCGCATATAAAATATCATAAACACTACACTTTATTAATATGAAAAATCTTAAGGTGGAGCAACACTTTACAATTGATCATTTTATGGAAGAAATTCACTCTTTTCACTTGCCTCTTCAAGGGGGCAACCTCCTAATGAGCTAAACTCTAATAACAAATACTCTTCCACACATTTCATAAGTATTTCTCCATCCTTATTTATAATAATCAAGAGAACTCTAATCATAACAAGATCCTAACCACCTAATGGACCTTCTTTAATGAAACCTCATTACATTTATTCAATACCAAACACCATAATGGACCTCTAGTAAGTCTTATTTAAATATATAGAAAAGATATTCCATATTTTATTGAATGGCCTCCACTATCATTACTCTACTATGGGCCCTTCAAATCCTCACTACACCCCTAGGGAGGATTCCAACAATAAGCCTCTTGATGAGAATGCCTTTCTAAAAACACTCACCTCCAAATAATAATGTTTCTTGGTCAAATGATTACGACAAATATTCAAATGGATGAGTAATTCACATGTATGACATGAAAAAACCATGTGTAATTCTAAAATACATTGTGCTATTTGGGATATACCATGTGTCTTCATTAGCCAATCCTTTTCGAAGTATTATAGCCATAAATAATATAAAATGGTTTTTTTAGATTTAACACTCTTAAGGAATGTGCTTTAGTCCACTTAGACTTGGCTTAAACAATAGAATATTTCCTCCTCTAGTGTGCCCAAGGAAGGAGGGCCCCATGTCCATTTACCAACTTCCATCTTATTAAAATACTCATGCATGTATGTGTCTTTGAAGAGAGAGGAATTGTGCTTGAAGAATGTGCCTCTGCAACCATTTTGACCAAGTCAACCATGAAATACCACCATATAGAGTGCACCCTTTGTATTTGTGCAACTGTGTCTTCATCAAATACATGTGATCTCCTCAAAATGTGTTCACATCGACCTCCTTTGACCAAGTCAAACCATCACTAATCACATAATGTGTGCAAGGTGTTAACCAGATTATGAAGGAGTGAATATGTCATCATAAAGGAGCACACCACCTAGGCATGTGTGCATGAGCATGTGATATGCAAAGGGTTGATGGATGAGGTGGGTGGTTAAAACCTTAGGGCACATGAATAATTAGTCTTCCTAGTAAACTCAAGGCTCAACAACTCCTCAAGTCTTGTGCCAAAGGATAATGATGAAGCATGAATGTCTTAATGCATGTGAACAAGGCTAGGCTAAGACAATGGTGAATTATCTTCTTGGTGTGTTGCTTCAACATATGTACCAAAGGGTGGGTGCCTAGTCTCATGTATACCACATATATTTTAAGTTATAACCCCTAGTGACAAAGTAGCAAGTGAAACTTAGGGAGAAGGCCTCAACTAAAAATCATAACAAGAGAGTACTAATAGGCCAATACTTGGGTAATAAAACTAAGGCTTAAGACTTAATTAAAGTATCATGAACTAGCTAGGTGTATTCACAATATAAATAGTGGAAATATGAAAATCTAGGGGTAAATTAATAAAGCATAAAACTAAAGGAATATAAACAAAAGTACCATGCACCTTCTAAGAGATGGAGTAAAGTGATATATAAGTGTAAAAGTGACTTTTACCTAGGTAAAAGGTAATAATGTCATGCAAAACACAATTTACCAAAGAAAAGTGATAAAGTGTGGGGAAAATATATTTGTGAAATAAGTTTCACCTATGTAAAATAAATATAAAAAACCAAATTTAATTCTTAAATCAATATAAAATATAATAATATACATACAAATTTCAAGTCAATCCAAATTACAATTTGAAAAAAACCTTCATTAAAATTATACCCTACCATTGCCCTACCTAAAATGTTAAAAAATTATTTAAAATATCAATAAATCTACTTTAATTTTTAATTTATATATATCATATAAAAAATATTCTTAATTATTTGTTAAACTTAACTCTAACATAACTAAATATGTTAAAATTAACTTAAATAAACTAAAGTAATTAATTGAGATCTGAATGTTGAACTTGCAATACAAAAATAGTATTTGTACGCTCTACACATCGAATTTCATTTCATTTAAAAGCATATAAACACAACAAGAAATGGAATAAAGTATATGAAAATTTCCATGGACATACTCTTTGATAGCTAGGTTACCTTAAACGGGAAGGCTAAATTTTTTGTACATGGTTATATGGGTTTCCATTTGGCTAGCATACTTTACTAACTTATTTTTCTTTCACTTTTATTATTACTTCAATGATTTTTCTTGTTAGTGTTGCCTCACGCTATGTGTTGTGATATTTGTCTTTATTGTTTTGTGGTTTTATTGTTTTTGTTTGCCATGTGGCCCATGTTTTATGGTTGATAGTTTCCCATGGTTTTATTGTTGATAATTACCTCATGATATGTGTTGTGATATTTGTCTTATTTTGTGGTTCCATTATTTTTGTTGACCATGTGGTTCATGTTTATATTGTTCTTTATATGATATTATTGTTATATTTCAATGGCTGGAAAATAGGTGTTTTTTTTCTTAGGTCTTTATGAGGAGTATGAATTGTGGTATTAATGCTTCAACTCTATTGGATATTGATGATGTAATTCTTTTTTTATATATTAATATAAATTGCTTTTAGCTTACAAATAAAAAATTGATGTACTAATTGTTTGAAATTCATTCTATAATAGATTGCTCAATTTGAAAATCATATAACATCATATTTCAAAATGAATGCAAATAATTATTGTTGTTCAATAAAGTATCAATAATTATAATAGGGTCATTTAAAATAAATATATATGTTTGTCTATATAATTGTTAAAATCATATAAAATCATATTTCAAATTGAATGCAAATAATTATTGTTGTTTAATAAACTATCAACAATTATAATAGTGTCATTTAAAATAAATATATATGTTTATTGTAGAAATGAAATTAATTGAAATTAAATATATATCATTCAAATTGTGTGTATGTGTTAAAATTCAAACCTGTTATTCATATATATTGAGAGTTGTTAACATGGTATATATTTTGAGCGTTTTAAACTTTCATCACTACATCTTCTATTAGAGTAATTTTGAGTTCTAAAATGGGTCCCCTAAGAATATTATTAAATAATAGTGGAAATAATAACATAAGATTAGATTACATCAACAAATTTTAGAGGGAAAAAAGAAAAAAAAACTAATTTTTCCACTTATCTCCCTACAGTTTACTCAAATTTCGAGTGGGAGCACTTGTTGAATGCACAATTTAATTCTGCATCCAAGGAGTACCCATCTCGCATACTTTCAAAGGTCCCTGTCTTTCAAAAAATAAGAAATACATAAAAAAACGTGATTGCAATCACGTTTTTATATGTATTTCTCATTTTTCGTGTAGTATGGTCCATTGAAATTATACAAAATGGGTACTCCTTGGATGAGGAATTAAATTTCACATCCAACAAATGCTCCTATTCGAAATTTGAGTAAAATTGTAGGGAGATAAGTTGAAAATATGAGTTTAAAAAAATGTTTTTTAGTTTTTATTTTTAAATATTCTTACTTTTGAACTCCAAAAATGGTGAATCATCCCCCATGGTTACATGATCATCTATAATCCTCTATAATCCTATTGGTTCTTATAAATTTTATTTTGGATGTTCATTTTTTCTTTGAGGCTCATTTTAGACCTCAAAATTTCTCTAATGTCAATGGAGAGAGCTTTGTAAAGTTTCACATTTTGGAAGCAAAAATATTAGCGAAGTATGAAACTGGTTTTATAGATGGGAACCTATATGGACAAAGAGGAACCACTTGGAAGTGTTACATAGAAGGTAGTTAATCACATGCCGTTGAATATTAGAAGTTTTAATTATTGGAACTCTGACCACACATTCCCACCAATTTATTCATTCATTTGTCGTATGTGTTTTCGTTGTGCAATATATACATGCAGTAGCGTAATGTAATATCAAAGCTTTACTCGATCTCAGCTTCTGTTTACGAGAAAAATCAGTGAAGTTGAAGTTGTTTCTGTTCCATTTGATAATTGGCGCTAAGAAAAATGGCTATGTTTTCTGCTGAATCAACAATTTCCAGTTTGTCTTGTGGTTTGTCGAATAACAACGGTTTGATCAGAAGGACGACTAATCCTCATTGTAATGTCTGGGGCTATGAGTTTGTGAATTCCCTTAAATCACCTTATGTTGTGAGTAATAATGTTTTCTTTTCATTGCCAACTTTCTTATTTCTATATTATGTTCAAGTATTTTCATTTCATTACATACTCTCTTGTGTTCATTTTCATGATCATTTATTAACTTTGCCTCATGCTTATTCGATATCCGAATTTGCAAGTTCATGATCTAATTTTTATTTAATGAAGTTCTAGAGAATTTTTTAATGTCCAATGCGGATTTCTATAAACTCAAAAGCTATATTTTGTTCCATGTCTGTTATATATATATAGGAATATGCAATTTACATAAACTTAGTGTTGTGTGTGGAGCATGATTGTTCAGAGGTCTTTGTTTTAGTCGGATGTATACCCCAGGAAGTTTTGTACACCCCTCCACGCGGGGGGGCGCGGGGGGGGACTTGTCCCCCCCGCGGGGGTCAGGGGGCCAGCGGTCCCCCAACGGGGGCTCGAGGGCAACGCCCCCGAAGCTAAAAACAGATGTAAATTTGCCTTGTAAAAGTATAGTAATTTCTAGTCAATCTGAGCCGTTCATTAGGCGGACGATCTGACGGTAGAACTTATGTTTAGTTTAGGGTTTTTTTCCCTAGAAGGCTACCCCTCTCTTGTATGAGGGCATTGCATTTTGAGGCGGATATAGATGTGTATTCCATGTGAGCGGGAAATATAGAGTTGAGACTATGAGAGAAAACAGAGGATATTACAGCGGCTTTGTTGTAGGTTGTGTCTCTTCATTTTTCTTAATAATAGAAAGGAAGGACTGGCTGTTCGAGGTGGACGTAGCCCAAATTGGGTGAACCACGTATATCTATGTCTCTTGTTTTGTGTGTTTTGTGTGTTTATATTTATGCAATATTTTATGTGTTCCATTGCTCCGTAATATATATAATTTTCTAACAACTGGTATCGGAGCTGAAGGTCTATTTGGATGATAAAATCGCAGGAAAGAAGGGTTCCTAGTTCGAGTGGGAGCAATGGCGGAAAATGGTAAGTTTAGGGTCGAGAAATTTAACGGCCAAAACTTCTCGTTGTGGAAGATGCAGATGGAAGATTATATGTATCATAAAGATCTATACCTACTATTGGGCGGAAAAACAAAGCAGCCGAAGGATATGGACGATGAAGAATGGAACCTTCTCGATAGAAAGGCACTCGGAACAATACGGTTGTGCCTTGCAACGTCGGTCGCCTTCAACATTTCGAAGGAAACAATGACAGAGGGTTTGATTAAGGCGTTGGAGAAACTATATGAAAAACCCTCGGCCTCAAACAAGGTATTTCTTATGAAACGGTTATTTAATATGAAGATGTCGGAAGGTGGATCTGTTGCATATCATTTAAATGATTTTAATACTGTTACAAGTCAGTTATGTTCTGTAGGGGTAAATTTTGATGATGAAGTTAGAGCTCTGTTATTCTTGTGCTCATTACCAGAAAGTTGGAATGGTTTGGTAATGGCCATTAGTAACTCCGTTTTTGGATCTAGTACTTTAAAGTTTGATGATGTTGTCAGTGCTATCCTTAGCAAGGAAATGCGACAGAGAAGCTCCGGTGAGAAATCGGGAAATGCTTTGAGTGCAGAGTCTAGAGGAAGAAAAATGGAAAGAGGAAAGAGCTCATGATATCGCAGTAAATCAAGGAAAGGCAGATCCATGTCCAGATCGGGGATAGTGTGCTGGAAATGCGGAAAGAAAGGACACCTAAAGAAAGACTCTAGATCTCAGAAGGGAAAAGAAGGAGATTCACAGCAAGAAAACAATCATGAAGAAAATGTGACAGGTGAGGTGTTACAAGATGCTTTGATTCTTTCTTTCGAAAATATTACTGATTCCCGGGTGGTAGATTCAGGGGCCTCATTCCTTGCCACACCTGATAAGAAATACTTTCATGACTATGTTCAAGGAGATTTTGGACAAGTTCGTTTGGGTGATGATAAACCCTGTAAAATTGTTGGAATGGGTAAGGTTCTTGTAAAACAGCAGAATGGAAACCAATGGCTACTAAAGGAGGTAAGGCATGTTCCAGATCTAAAGAAAAATCTGATTTCAACAGGGCAGTTAGGCGGTGAAGGTTGTGTGACAACTTTCACAGATAAAGCTTGGAAGGTCACCAAAGGAGCCCTGGTAATAGCAAAAGGCGAAAGGTTGGTACATTGTATTTATGCAATGGTATTTCTAACTCTGTTAATGCTTTAACTTCCAAAGGAGCAGATGCAGCATTATGGCATCATACGCTTGGACACATGAGTGAAAAAGGGATGAAGATTCTTCACTCAAGGAATTTGTTGCCGGGTTTGAAGAATGTTGATTTGGACTTCTGTGAGAATTGCATTTATGGAAAATATAAGAGAGTCAAATTTCTCAGAGTTGGGAAAGAAAAGAAGAATGAAAAATTGGAGCTTGTGCATACAGATGTATGGGGACCTGCTCAGGTATCATCTCTCGGTGGCTCTCATTATTATGTTACTTTTATTGATGATGCAACTAGAAAAACTTGGATTTATTGTATTAAGAATAAATCTTATGTATTTGATACTTTTAAGAAATGGAAAGCTTTGGTTGAGATTGAGACGGGAAAGAAATTGAAGTGTCTAGATCAGACAATGGAGGTGAATATTGCAGCAAAGAGTTTGATAAGTACTGTTCAGA
>APFE030568444.1:18860-30350 GCA_000404065.3 Pinus taeda
GAAGTCCTAATTCCAGCAGCATTTACCCTTTAGAATGTTCAGCTTTTAACCTTCCCTCCTTTTGGCCCAAGGCCTGTATTTATAGTATTCTAGAGGAAGTTATTCAGTTCCAACATCCATGGGATACTCCCTCTTTTGGATGGGGTAGCTCCTCTCTTGATGGGATAAGCTCCTCTATCATAGGGGTGCATGAACCATCTGGAGGCACTCAATACACGTCAAACACTCTTCTAGAAGGCTCTAGAAGTGACCACAAGTAACTTTTTAGAGATGAAACTCGCGCCTTTTGACCTTTACAGGGGTACGCACCCAACCTTTAGCTTACAGAGCGTACAAGTACGCAGGTACAGTGTGTTTTGAGTGTGTACACGCAGGCAAGGTAGAGAGAACCTGCGTACCCAGAGATAAACATGTTTTAAAGTGACTTTCTCTCTTTTTGAAGTTTGACATGAAGAGAAAAGGTTTGAGGCTTGACAAGGAGGACAAAATGGCTATTTAACTGCAGATAGCCATGGTGACAAATTTCATTGTAACACTCCAGCTATTTCATAAAACAAAGATAAGTGTTATTTCACACTCTTTTGGCAAAGCCTATTGAGCTTCTCTTATGATATATCTATTCCTTGATGGAGTCCTTGATATATTGATCAAGTTTTGATTCCTTGGAGATTAATTAAAGCAAAGAAAACATGAGTACTCTTAATTCCAAGTTCAATGCCTCTAATGGTGGACACAAGGCAAGGGGGGGGTTGTTATCATGGTCATAACTCCAAGTTCATTGTCTCTGATGGTGGACAACGCAAGGGAGGGGGTTGCAGTAATGGTCATGGTCATGGAGTTTTCTCTTTTACATTATATTTAGGGAGTTCAAAGCAATTTGAATGGAATCATTATCGTCCCTAGGTATAATGGATTAAGTGTGATAATGGATAAAATGAAGTAATTATTTGTGAGCATTTGTTCTTGAACGAACACTAGGATCCATCTTATTATAGAGAAAAGTACATGCATTAAAAACAACTCAATATTTCATGTGACATTCATATTGTATGCGACTTATTTTTCATTAAAAACAATTTACTTTTTCATGTGACATTCTTTTTTTGTTAAAATTTCTTCTATTTCTAATCTGAATTACAATTGTAATTTGAAATAAAGCTTCCAGTAAATATTGATTTACCAATTCTGCATGGAAATCATAAGAAACATTCACAATATAATATCAAGAACAAATGGGTACCTATTTCATATGGATTAAAATGCTTCTACTACTTAATGTGAATTACAAGTGTAACCTTAGTCGGATCTCTAGTATATCTTAAGCCATATTTTCATTTTATTTTTGGTACTATTAAATGTTATTATGTCCTACCTCATTTTATTGTTAGCACTGTAATAAAAATATGCATTTTTCTATAGAATTAGTACTAACATGTAATATTGATTTTTTTTCCAGAACGCTATAGGTAATGACCATGAAGATGATGATATAGATTATGTTTATATTACATCGTATATTAGAGATGATGATGATGAGGATGGTGATTGCATTGGTGATGATTATGTGGATGATATTATCAGGATGGTCAGGATGATGATCATGGAAATGATCATGAGGATGAGCTTGAATATGATTTTCGTGGTGCTAGCTAGCCATGCGTTATTTTTTGTATTTATTTGGATGTCTTAATATGGTAATCATACATTTGAATTTTAGTTTATTTGAATAATGATGATGATACTATCGGTACTATCTTGTTACCTTATGAATATGTTGAAAATTGTTTACAATTTTTTTATGAAGATGAGATTCCTATTTTTTATGGATGTTGTGAATTTACCTTAGCATAATAATATCTATCAAACATTTTTATTTGGTAATCTTACATTGACTTTTAGTTAATTTGATTAAATATGATGATGATATTATCATTTTTATCTTGTTATTTTATGTATATATTGAAAATTATCAACATTATTTTGATGGAGAATCATTATGTATGATGATATTACTATATTTTGATGGATGTTGTGAATTTACCTCAAAATAATGGTGTTCATGAAATATTTTGATATGATAATCACACATTTGAATCTTAGGTGATTTGATTAAAGATGATGAGGATATTATTAGTATTATCTTGTTACTTTATATATGTGTTGAAACCTGTCAATGCTTTTTTATGGAGAATGATTATGTATGATGATATTACTATTTTTGGATGTAATGTTGTGAATTTACCTTGGAATAATGATATTTGCGATAAATGTTGATTTAGTAGTAATATATGTATATTGAAAATTGTCAATGAATGTTTGATGGAGAATTGCTATATATGAGGATACTGCTATATTTTTTATGAATGTTGTCAATTACCCTTAAATTTGTTTACAAATACTAATTTATGAATTTGAATTGTGATATATTCTTAAATGTGTTATACATGAAAATACCTCCTCATCATCTTGGAGGAGAATATTATGTTGTTGGTTGAAATACCCCTTTGTCCTAAACTATATAATTATATAATACAAGTTATGTACCATGAGGACCACGGTAACCTAGTCTATAACAAGTTGTCCTAGAGGAATTTTCAACTCAAAAAATAACTACCTAAGAAAAAATTAAGAAACTAATAAAATAATGCCATGTAGACAATTTTTTAATATATCATTTTTATTATTCTTTTACCAAAATTGCTCAAATAAATCTCACATTTATCAAAATAGTTGTATATGTATTTTATATTTAAATTAATATATTAGCACAAGATTTAATAAAATTTAAATTAAAAAAGTAAATTTAAATTAAAAACAAATTCAAATTTTAAAGGAATTTAAATTTAAAAAGAAATTTAAATAAAATTTAAGTTCAATTTAAATTTAAGTTACTCAAATAAATGTACCTTTATCAAAATAACCATATATTTTTATTTTATATTTAAATTAATTTATCAATGCAACATTTAATAAAATTTAAATTAAAAAGTAAATTTAATTTAAATTAAATTTAGGATTTAGGATTCTATATTTAAATCTATTTATTTAACACGCCATGATTTACTCTTCATTAAAAATATTCTCGATATTCTAACTTTTATAGATCAAGATATTAATTTTATTTTTAATATTTAATATAGTTTTGGGTCACTTGGGCACCATTCGCAGTTAAATTAGCTAAGTTATATTATTAAAAAAAAATCCACTGCCTAGTTACACCTGTATGTCTTTTAAATTTTAAAGTATTTTGATTGGCTTACACATTATGACATGGAAATTCAATGTTAACATTTTAAAATGAAAATTCCTCTAATGCGAGGAAAAAAGCTCGAGTTAACTAGAATTTGACACTCTTGTTCACTTTCGGAAACTCATATGGTGGAATGTGATCTCTTTATCCTCATCTTTAGATTTTTCGTAAAAAAATAAAAGAATACAAAAGTGAGAAAGAACCATAAATCATTGGGAAGCTTTTTCCTAAGCACAAAAGCATCTGAAAAGTGGAAAATGTCATTTTTATATGAGGAAACATTATTCACCCAAAATATTTTGCCAAAATTGAAATAATGAGGAATTTGGGAAATATTCATATCCTTCACTTTCATATATATTGGAGGCTTGGTCACTAAGGAAATGATGGGAATTCGTGTATTATCACGCTGCTGAGATCTATCTTGAGAGGCAGAGTTTTGGAGCTAAGAGTTGGGGGAGATGTTGTTGCAACTACATCTGATGGTTGTAACTTTCCTCCAACTCCTTTATTAATATAGATTAGTTGTTCTTCCTTCCATATGCTACTATTCATTCTTTACTTATCTTATTTAACTAATGAATGTATGGGATTTTGATTTTTGATTTATTTATTCAATAATATTTATATGTTTATGATAGTTTCAATTATCAAGGTATTATGTTGTGAAGTTTTGTTTGTTCTCTCTCTTGTGTGTAGGACCAAGATTTGGAGCTATCTAGGAGAACTTCCCAACTACACTAAAAACTACAACAAGACCTGCATGCGAGGACTCACATGAATTCATTCTTCTTTTCTAATCTATACTCTACATCTTGATCTACTAAGAGTCTTGAGCCTTAGAACAACCTATCTATTGACCAGTATATCTTAGGTTTCTGGGATAAACTGAGAGGGTTTTTATGTTCATCTAACTGTGCATTAAATCCTACAGCAAAATGATATCTATAAACTATAATATATTTCACTGTGTAATAAAATTAGTAAAATGGAAGTAAAAGTAAAACTCTAAACAAGAAGCCAAAAGTGGATGTAACCATCGATGCAAAATTGGAAGTAGAATTGGATGTTAAACTAGCCATCAAAACAAGGCAATCAATGAGACAAAAAGGGTTTTAAAGTAGAATTAAAAAAGGGTGCAAAACTAGACACAAGGAAGGGAACAAAATAGGGAATACAAAAAGATACCAAATTGGGCGCAAACAAGGATTCAAAAATGGACACCAAAGTGAGGATGCAAAGAATGGTGTAAAATTAGGATGCAAAATTGGATGCAAAAGGGATATAAGAAAATACACAAAACAAGAAGAAAAATGGGACTAAAAAATGGTGAAACTAAGGATGCCAAAAATGATGCATAACTAGATGAAAATTCAAACTAAAATCCAGGTGCAAAATGAGATGCAAATGTGGACACAAAATGTGGCAGAAAAAATGATGCAAATTTGGATTCCAAAAAGGATTCAAAATTAGACACCAAAAAGGATGCAAAATTGGACATAAAAAATGGTGAAAATTTGGACACAAAAGTAGAAAAAATGGTGCGAAAATGAGCATAAAAATGGCTCAAATTTGGATGCAACATTGGATGCAAAATGAGGTGCAACAAATGATTCAAAACTTGGTGCAAAAACAAATGCAAAAGTAGACGAAAAAAATCCTCAAAATTGAACATAACATTAGACACAAAATGGGATTCAAAGGTGGACGCAACACATGGTCCAACATAGCGTGAAAATTTAGATGCTCAAAAGGCTGCAAAATTGGATGCAAAAAATGTTGTTAAAAATGATGCTAAATTGGATGCAACAAATGATGCAAAATTAGGTGCAAAATAGGATGCATTGAAATGAAAAAGTGGATGAAAAAAATGGTGCAAAAATGGATGAAAAATCTAGAACTAAATTAGATTCAACATATGGTGCAAAATTAGATGCAAAAAATGGTGTAAAAAAAGGCAAAAAAATTGGTGCAAAAATAGATGTAAAAATAAGCACAAAATTAGAAGAAAAAAATGGCATCAGACTAGATGCAAAAATAGGCACAAACTCAATGCAAAAAAAGGCACTAAATCAGATGCAAACGATGGTGTAAAACTTGATGCAAATTATGACACAAAAATAGAAGCAAAGAATGGCACAAAATAAGAAGCAAAAAATGATGCAAAAATATATGCAAAAGATGGCACAAAACTAGAAGCAAAACCTATTGTAAAACCAAACGCAAATCTTGGTGCAAAATATGATGCAAAAAATGATGCGAAATTTGGCGTAAAAAAAAAAAAGATGCAAAATTTGGCGCAAAAAAAGACGCTTTAATAATTGTAGAATAGAGCCAGATTTAGCAACAGGCTGCTCATCCCAATGAAGAGAAAAATACACTAAAATTTGGTGCTAAATTTGGCGTAAATTGCCTGTTTTGTTGTAGTGAACACATGATCCCATTGCTTAGGGTGCTCACCAAAAGGCTCCTTAATATATTTTCGAGACTCCTATTCAGAACTTCAGTTTCCCCATCATACTGTGGATGATAGGATGAACTGAAGTTCAATTTTGTTCCAAGCTTCTTCCACAAGGTCCTTCAAAAATGTCTTGTGAACCTCATACCCCTGTTAGAGATTATGCTCTTTGGAAAGCCATGAAATGGGAAAATCTCATTAAAAAACAAATGAGCCACATGTGTAGCATCACTATCCTTGCAACATGGGATAAAATGAGCCATCTTTGTAAATTTGTCCACGAATACAAGTATGGAATCCTTACATCGTTGCGACCTTGCAAAACCCAAAACAAAGTCCATACTCACTTAGTCCCATGGCCTGCTACAAATGGTCAAAGGATTATATAGTCCAACATTTTAACTCCTCTCTTTCTCATGTTGACACACTCTACACTTGCTCACATATTTCTACACATCTATCCACATATTTGGCCAGAAATAAAAATGTTCTAGCTGCCCAAGTGTCTTGTCCACACCAAAATGCCTTTCCAATCCTTCATTGTTATTTTATTGCATAATATTCTCTTTCATTGAGCAATGAGGAATACATAATTGGTTTTTCTTGAATAGCAAACCATACTGCAGCATAAGCTCCTTCCATGGGATGCTACCTCTACTCACAAGGTTCTTGCATGCTTTAAATGCTTCTCGAAAATCAAGATCATCCTCAGACAAGTCCTTCAAATAATCAAAACCCAAACTATGCACATGACACTATTGCAAGATCAAAGTCCTCTTTCTCAAAGCATTGAGTACCTTGTTCTGTTGTCCACTTAGATCTTTCAAAACAAAGGTGAAATTTGTAGGAATTTCACCCACTTGGCATGCTTATGGTTCAACTTATGTTATTTGATTATATAAGGTAATGAAGAATTATGAAGGAATAAAGCAAACTCCCTGGGAATAAAATAGTGTCTGTAATGCTTCAAAGCTTGAAACGTCACATAGAATTCCTTACAATGAGAGGAGTATTTTGTTTTGAATCATTCAATTTTTCGTTGAAATATGCAACATGTTTACCTTCTTGACTCAATACTACTCTAATGGTTATTCCATTGGAATCACAACTAACTTATAAAATATGATTGAACTCAGGTAGTTTCAACATCGGTTTCTCGATGATCTTCCTCTTCAAGAGCTAGAAACTTTTCTCTGCTACTGTTATCCAACAAAAGGGTTTCCTATCTTTCTTGATTGTTTCAACAATGGGTGAACAAATACCACTAAAGTTCTTGATGAAATTTTGATAGAAGCTATTTAAGCCATGAAAGATTCTAACTTCAAAATTCTTCCTAGGTGAAGACCAACTTACAATCACCTCTATTTTCTCTGGATCCATTTTCAGTCCATCCTTTGAAATGATAAAGCCTAAATATACCAACTCAGACTTCATGAAAGTACATTTCTTCAGGTTAATCAACAATTTATCTTACTGCGACCTATCTAGAACATACCTTACATGCCTAAGGTGTTCTTCCTTTGTTTCGTTTAAAATCAAAATATCATCCTATTGATGGTGTTGGACCTGCCAATATGTCAAGCGATTTTTCAGGTAAGAAGTCCCAATGAGACCTCAGACCGTTTGGTTTTGGAGTCCCAGCAGTGGATCATACAGTATCACCTTGAACGTAGTTTCACACAGAGAAAAGTAAGATTTTCATGTTGGTACCAAGGGTGTGACATATGTAGTCATTCAAGGAAGGTGCATGAGCAGTTCTAACACACAGACGGTGAGGTGAATGCACCCCTTGAAAACCTGTGAAAGCACGCAGTTAAGAAGGGAACGCACAAGCAAAGATGCATCACAACATGGAAGGCAGCTAAGCTCACAATCCAAAGTGATGGTTAAACCAACAAAACATTTGATAAATATTCATACATACATATCCAGAAAATAGCTACACATGCATGCGTAAGCAAACAGATACATATATCATTTAGAGTAAACAAGATAGCTGAAATATAATATGACATATGCATGAAACATTTTGGCGTTGTTATATTAAGAAGTGTAAGTTCCAGCCATACAATACATCCATGTCCAACCACTAGTTCTGATAGTGGAATGTTACAGTCGTTGCTGCTTCCTCCTCTAAAGAGATATACCAACTCTGCGCAGTGGAGAAGCCAGGCTCGTTACGATATTGTCCAAGATCTCTCTAAGATAGTCTTATCAGAAGCTTGGCTGACCAAAAGGCCATATAATGAGTTATGAGGGACTATATATAGCAAAGGGTGGGGTAGCCCTTGACATTCCCCTTTATGAAAGTTCATCTACCCTCATGACTCTTCATCTACTTTATGACTGTTACATCTAACTATTGAGACTTGAACTTACACTTGACAAGATGTTACATTATAATGCACATGTACCTATGTGAGACAAAATGGCTTGAGCAAGCCATGCAAGACATCACTATGACACAGACAACTGTTGGAAGACCGACTCTTCGACATCCTCACGATGGTTGACAATAGTAAATTGATGCCAAGTTCGGTAGTCCGCGATGGTGTCCATGTACTCTAAGGTGACATCTTCCTGGAAACAAATTCTTGCCTCCATAGCATCCAAGTACACTACTCGGGCTCCTCTATCCAACTTGTCTGATAGCATGCTCATCATTTTCTTGAATGCAGCCACACTAACAACATACTTGTGCATGGTGTCTACATTGATTTATAAGTCTAGGCTAGTGGCTATGCCTATCAACTCATCAAAGTACGAATGAAGCTATAGTCGGACCTGTGCCTTTGGCTTCACCTGGGTGAGTGTCCTAATAGATGGGATCACATGTGTGTGCACAACAACATCCATAATCTTGAATACACGTGCATGAGAAGCATGTAGACTAGTGATGAGCTACGAGAGATCTTCATAGCTCCGAATCTAACTCCGGATGTGTGCCTTCAGCTCGACTGCTCTGGGCTTCATCATCTTAGGCAAGTGTAGTAGGGCCCCCTTGTCTCTCATTATCCATGTTTGCATGTAATCAACAACAGTTGCATTCGGACAACATCATACAATAAGTGTTCACAGAGGTCTCTGCTGGTGTCCATGCCCAATTTAAGCTTAGGAACTCTTGATGGGCACAGATTACATCTAAGATGTAGGCTAACATGTAGATTTCTGCTTGCATACCTTTGGGTAGCTATCGAGCCCTTGTTACATGTTCCTTCAGTTAGTGAGACGACATGTCAAACTAGTGGCATGCTTTGCCTTCTCTGCCCAGTTGGTCAAACGCAATCACCAACTCTGTGGGAAGGTTTCTATGCATTCTTGGCCATACAGACCACATGCAAAGATGACCAAGTATTGATATGCCTTCCGCAGTATCTTCGTCTTGTAGACCTCATTGGGTGTCATCTTGAATTTACCTGGCTCCTTCACCTAGTTCTTCAAGATATCTCTCGAGTTGGCATTGTTGTTGGGTATGTTGAAGGTAGTCTCCATGATATTCATGGGCTTTGACATATGATACATCTTCTCATAATCATGTGCCTTGAAGGTAGTAATCACCATCCCGCTAACACTGCTCAATGTCATCATCTCAGGATCAGTTTGTGAGATGACCCAATGTATCATGTCTGCACATGGGAGCACAAGATAACTGCATGCAATCCAATACAAGTCAGACTTGTGGATGTTCACATAGACTTGGTGGTCTTCAAGGTCTTCCCCAAATGTGCCTGGAAATGCATAATTTAAGCTTGATGTCCTTTTCTACAATCAACTTGGTGTCTTCATAGATTGACAAACTTGTAGACACTCGCTCGACTACTGCTCTAGTTGCACTTCCGTCAGTGTCCTTTGATCATGCTCTCTTGGAGGCCATTGATCCTAAACTGGTAAGAGGCGGACGAACACCTACTAGATTTGGATACATAATGACATGCATGGTAAGAAATCTGTTAGCTAAAACCAAAGCAAACTTGAGGAATGGCATGCATCATACCCAGGGATTGACTCGAAAGGATTGTGTAATTTTTCTTGGGACGCTGGGAGACCAGCTCCCAAAACTGCGCAAAAGGTAGTTTGGATTGTCTGGGAAGCTGGATGGATGCTGGAATTGCGCAATGCACAACCGAGGTTGCCCTATTGGCTACTAGAATTGTGCAGTGCGCAATTTCAGCTGGCAATGGTTGCAGGCCCAGTCACTACATTGCGTAATTTTCTAGGCATATAATCACTATCCCTCAAAATTGCACAATGCAAGATTGTAGGATAGTCAATGGGCTTGAATACAGATTTTCTAAGAGGATGAGAGAGCCTTTCCTCTCAGGATTGTGCAATGCTATCTAGGTGAGGTAGAGTTCAGGCCAAGGCTCCTCAGACTCACTGATGGGCAACTGAAACCAAATGTGAATGTGAATGCATGGTGATACTGAGTGTAAGCAGGAGTGAATGATCGTCCATGTAAATAATGAATGAAAGACTCATAAAATGGAACAACATAGATGTGGGTGAAGTGAGTCACCGAATCGGCATCCATTCGTGCAAAACAGTTTCATGCATGCAACAATAATGAGATGCTAACGAAAACTAAAACGATGCTAGTACAAGCTACTATTCATGTAAATGACAATAAGCATTCATACAAATCAATCAAACAACACTCATACAAGCCAAAACAGAAAAAGCGACAAAAATTCTGCAAAAGAATAGTTAAGTTGGCTTACCTAGAAATAACTAAGCTAGATGTGTCCAAGACTCCTGGATGAGGTTTGGGATGTCAGAGATCCAAGATCGATGTGAAGAAATGATCTCTGAAGCGTTGAATAAATAATTTTGAGGCTCATGATCTGCATGCCACAAATCTAGGAAAAAGAGACACTTGGAGGAAAGATTCTAGAACGATCTTTATATGTAACCTCCAGCTGCTAAAAATAGCTCCCAAAAGTCTAGGGATGCTTTTTGCATGTTGCTTTTTGCTATTCTAGGAAAAAGCAGCCCACACATGCAAGTCAAATTTTCCCAGTCCAAGGTGGAACCAGTCAACTCAATGGCACATGCAACAACCTGCTCAACTCAGGGGAAGATTTTGCATATTCCTGGGAGGGAGATGGGTTGGATTTCGAGAAATATTGCATGATTTCTGGGCTGAGCAACTCACTACTACCTAGAATTGTGCAATTTCTCAGCTGAGCAATCTTGCTGGGAGAGATTTTGCAGTTTTTTCAGTGAAACTTGATAGGATGATTTTCACAATTTCGGAGCCAAGCAGGCTGCCAGAGAGGATTGCACAATTTCTGGAGGAAAGGCTGGTTCCCCTCCAGAATTGCACAATTTCTTGAGGGAGCTTCTCAGCCTGCAGCTAGACCAAGTTTGGAGAAACAACCTATGAGGGGGATGCAACAAGCTATCATGCAAAGGCTGGAAGTCTTCTATAAAATCACTAAAACTTATGTACTTGACAAGGCAAGACATGTTCCTCGGGAAGGATGGTAGGGAGGCTCCAAAATGAAGCTTTGGAGGGTGGTTGTAGCTGCTACAACACTCAATGGAACACTGGCAGAAGAGTAACGAATCGGAATCACAATTGGTTTCCACAGAAAAGCGTTTGTTGACATTAATCGGAAATATATTAGCCTCTTAACCCTCATTACAGGATGTCATGAAGATTCCGATCCCAATTTTTACAGCATGTCATTGCAAGAGACAGAAGAGTAGAGTCATCGGGATGCTTTGGTGTTAGGCTCTATATATTAGAGCCCTAGGGTAGAGTGTGGATATAACTATAATT